>JAPMOR010043331.1:301-62421 GCA_026543865.1 Argiope aurantia
AGATGCAACGCAACTTGTTGCGTTACTTGTTGCTAGGTTCATCAATAAGGAGAAGTAAAATGAAACAACTCAACTTTCTTCCATCCGCCCCTTTTGACGCGAAAGAAACATTTGCATGTTGCATGTTGCATGCAACTTTTGGTGAAACAAGATGTCTCTATATTTCTTCTTATATGGATGCAACATCCACAAGTTGCGTTACTGATGTAAGAAATATAGAGACACAATCTTTCGCGAAAAGTTGCAAGTAACATGCAACATTGACTTTTTCTTTGTTTCAAAGTGTATGCGCCAATTACCGAGTGTGATTTTTTAATTAATTAATTAATTGTTAATTACTTGACCGGATATGAATATTAGTATCATTCCAGTTGCATGTTGTATTTGATTGCTCTTTTTTTTTCGTTTCAGTTGGAAAAAATCGTCATTTGAAGCTGTTAAATAATCAAAATTTGTGAAAAATGTTTGGTTTTTACCAAAAAAGTTAACGTTTAGTAATAAAAACGCATCGAGAAGGCTACTACCTATCAAAATGCTCAAACGCTCTAGAGCCGCCTGTAGGGACTCGCCCATCGGCAGGTTTTTGAAATTTGGTCGAAATCCGAAGGGGTACCGGTGATCATATATTTTTTTGAGCGACTGTATCAAAGTGCTCAAACGCTCTAGAGCCGCCTGCAGGGACTCGCCCATCGGTAGGTTTTTTGAAATTTGGTCTAAATTCGATGGGGTACCGGTGCTCATATATTTTTTGAGCGACTGTAACTTGTCGAATCAACCAAATTGCGAAATATGCCAATCTTTGAATAATTTGGATCATATTTTGCTGCACTGCCGAAAATATTCAAGTATCAGACGATGCCTCTGGTCGAAGTTGGGCCTCAACTCTCTTTCATCCTGTAACTTTAAACAACTCACGAGCAAAGCATTTGCAGATAAACTGTCTCTCCATATTTTCCTGCATTTGAAATTCTTTACTAATTGGAAATATTGTTGAACGCTGGGATGACAGCCTTTGTAGCTAAACATCCTGGAATCCCCCTCAATCAATCAATCAAATTCATTGTTCATTGTTCATAAATGTTCGTTCATTTATCAGTTTAAGATTAAAGTTTTTATGAATGGATTTTTGTCTTGAAAATTGACATATCTAATCTTCCTCTTTACCTTTGACTTTCTAGCTTGAATAGAAATTCTAAACCAGATAAAGTGTAATTTCATTTTTAAAATATATAATTATTTTTTATATCTTATTTTCTTCTGACGTCTTTGTAATTCCATATCATTTGACATCTCTTTTTATATTGCTTCAAATATCAAAATTTTGTTAAAATTATTTATTTTTAATAATTTATTTTGATATCCTTAAACAAACCAGCATGGCTTCTTCAGCGAGTGTCCTCATAACCCGAAATGATATTCCAGTAGATGGGTTAATTCTTTTACAAAGCAAGTTTGTATATTTCATTTTCTCTACAGTGTTGATTTTATCGTAGAAAAAAAAAGTGTACGATTAATATTTCAAAATTATATTGTATAGTAAAGATTAAAAGTAATATTTTTTTACAGTTTATTATACCATTCTTAATTCGTTTTAAATATTTAAAACTCAACTCTGTATTTGCATTTTGATTAACAGGTGCAAAGTTGAAATATATAATGAATCTAGACCTATTCCAAGAGAAGAACTGTTGAGACATATAAAAGGAAAAAATGGACTATATTGTCATGTAACTGAAAAAATAAATGCAGAACTTTTAGATGCTGCAGGTAATTATCTTTTGTTTCTTTTATCGATGGTAAAATTAATGTCCTTCTGTAAAATATCATTAAAAGATTTCAGTCATCACAGTTTGATTTTTTTTATTTCTTCTGTTATGTATAAAGCATATAAATTCACTTCTTACTATCTAATATTATGCTGCCCATTATATTAGAGGAAAAGATAATAGCTTGTTGCTAATAATTTATTTTATAAAAATTGAATGTAGTTTTAATGCTTTCATTGAAGAAGGTATGAAGAATATTGTTATTCATATTGGGCATGCTCCTTTTTTTTAATATGATATATTTGTTTTTTACTTGAGGATTACTTGTAAAACAAAATTATTTTGGTTAAAAGCACTTGATAATTCTTGAGATTAACTTTAAGCTTGACATATTTCCTTTTTTTTACATGTAGTTATTTATAAAATATTTAGATTCCTTTCTAATTTGTTCTGGTCAGTTAATGAAATTCTAATTCTTCATTGCTGAGTTGATCAAAAATTTGCAAATAAATTAGAATTTGAAAATATATGAATAATAGTATTTTAAATAAACTAGAGAAATATCTTTTTTTCCCCATAGATATATATACTTTTTTTTTTTCAGGTCCTAATCTTAAAGTTATTGGAACATTTTCAGTTGGTTATGATCATATTGATTTAGGAGAATGCAGAAAAAGGTGAAAATTTTGTTTAAAACATTTTGATAATATATTTCAGATAAATAAAGTCTTGCCTAAAATGTTAATCTATAATAGGATGGAACAAAAATGGCCTTAAAATCTATTTATTTATTTAGATTTTATTTTGGTAATAGTGCAGAAAAGTTGCCTTTTAGGTTCAAAAACAATATTTAAAAATCTGGTTGCAATATTACATTATCTTGAGGTACCACAAAAAGCTTGAAATTTTTAAAAAGGCCTTTCAAAATTTTTCTTAGGTTTTAGTTTTGAATAGTGATGAAAAGTTAGCTTTTAGGTTCAAAAAGAATTTAAAATTCTGGTTGTAGTACAATAATATTCCAAGGTGCCGCAAAGAATTTAAAGTTTGTAAAAAAATTGAAAAATTATAAACTTCGATGAAGTAATTTCGTGAATTTTTCGTTCATATCATGTTACAAAAGATGATTTTAACCCTTATTGGGGCAAGATTGCTTGTTTGAAGAAAAGCAAAAAAAATGTTTATAAAGTTGTATGTATGGTATACTATACAAAATGAACATAAGGGTTAAATACATATATAAGCAATTGGAAAAAATTATTAATTACAAAGTGTAATAATAAAAAAAAATTATGTCCAATTTTGCATTTCTTACCTCTGTATCCTTAATGGTTACAAATGATATAGCTGCATAATGTTTATTTCTACTTCATTGCCACATTATACTGTTTTTTTAATTAAATTTTGGCATATTCACGCATGAGTCAATTTTTGCTCTTGTGTATCCTTCTCTTGCAATTGAACCACATTTATTTTGTGCCAATTCGTCCACCAGTCTCACAGCTCTTTCCACTGTTTGCATGTGACAAGGAAACCATGGAGAGTCAATAACCGAATTACCTAAACTATTTGGTTCAGCTTCAGATTCCTTCTGTATAAAGTTTTAACTTAATAGTAAACCGTACAGGCACTTGGTAGTTTTATAACTTCTTGTCTATTTGATGAATCTGGTTGGCTTGCTTCTTTATTGTGAAAAACACTGTTTCTTTTTTCTTTTTTTTTTTTCAGCGTTGTCGTTTTTGCCCATAATTGTTTCTGATGCACTAGTATTTTTTTGCCCGTTCTTGATTAAACTTGACTATTCTCTGTAGTTCTTTACTCTTTCTTGCTTCATTCTTCCTTAAAGCACTTGTGGTGGCAATATCAATATTACCTATAACCATTATTTTATTAGAGCATTATTCGTTTAGAAACTTTTATTTTATAACTGGCACTTTTTTTTAGACAAGTCAGCAACATAACATACATATCAAATAAATGTCTAGTTTCTTCTCTAAATTCTGTGAGGTTGGAATTAAATTTATTTGAACATTTCTGCTTTTAGACTTTAATAAATTTCTTTATTTAGCATAAACTTTTATCAATTGTGAAATCCTTTTGTTAGAAGTAATAGGAATAGAAGCTCCTAACCATATTTGTTCTATTATGGGAACTAAAATGTTACATATTTTGTTTACAAAAGGATCCTTCTCTGAAGCAATTTTGAGGTTATGTCCAATATAACAGTAACACTAGATTCGTCAGTAGTGTGTTCAACTTCAAGCAAATCACTAAATTTCCCAAAAATAAAAAATTCCAATATTTGTCTTGTCTTCTCTAATTTAGACTTTGCCATTTTTACTCAAGGCTAAGCACACAAACACAAACTAACAAATCAGTTACACAATAGAAGGAGTAGATTCAACTCAATTCGGCAAAGCTACTGATTTGAAACTAGCTCTGTCTTTGTCACTATCAGCAGAGAAATCTCCACTTTACCTCGATAACAACTGCTCCGGTGATGACTCATTGCCATGCCAGTGCAATAGTAAAACTGTTTTTAAACTTTTATTCAAATGACAATGCCTAATGAAAGCTTTTTATTTCATAATCGAGATAAGCAAAAATTCTTTAAAAGTTTCAAAAAGCGTGTATATTATGAAACTTGCACGTCCTTGCAACATCCCAAGATATACTCTAATATTTATTATAATTTTTATTTATTTTATCTACCAAAAGGTAACCTTTCTGCACTTTTATAAATTATAAATCAAAAGTTGATTATTTTTTTAAAAAAACTTTAAATTGCAGCAAAAATATCAATTTTATGGAACTTGAATGTTTTTGCAGCACCTCAAGACCTACTCCTATATTTTTCATATTTAGAATTTATTTTATCTACACCAAAAGGCAACTTTTCCGTGCTAATACAAATTAAAAATCAAAATATGACTTTTTTTTTTTGTTCCATTCTAATGTATAATCAGAATGTTTTTGCTATATAGTATTTTATATATATAAATATAATGTATTTTACAAACAAATTTAATTATTCATGTGATTTTATTCATTTTTGCCTTACTATATATTGTGAATTATTAAATTTGAATTTACTTCCTATTTAAATCTAGTGAATTTTACTATTTATATATAAGAATTTTGCAAAGTTTTATTTCAATTTCAAAAAGTTTTTTTTTTCTGTTTAATTTTTTGTTATGTTAGATTATTTATTTGCTTTCAGGGCCTTCTGCTTTAAGAAAGTTAGCTTGCAGTAGATTGAATAAATTTTCAGTTACAATAAATTGGTGTTTACAAAATTTATCTTGGATTAATCTAACTTTTACCATATAACAATTATTAGATTCCTTATATATGAAGAGGGTTTGGTTAAACTGATTTTAAAAAATGAATATTGTATTCATGCTGATATGAGATGGGGAAATATTTGATTTACAATATATACTTTTCAGTTATATTTTTTCATGTAATCATGTAAGAAAATGTATTGTGTTTTTCTCCAAACATTTCATTATTAAATATTTATTTTCTATCTTTTTAGATAAAAAGTCACCGTTTTTGTAAAGATTTATTTTATTAATCCATGCCATTAGATACATTGATTATGCTTTTATTTTGAATTTTGATCTCAAATTATTTTTGCTCTGTAATGTGGTCATAGTTTCCTATTGTATGAAACTTGTATCAAACTTGTTTTACGAAATCATTTGTCGTGTCATTATTTCTCATTTGTTTTCAGAAGAAAAAAAATCATATCTCAAAATATGTTTGTTTTTATCAAAAAACGTTTTATTACTAAATATGTGATTTTAAATATACTTATTATTTTTTAACATATAAGAAATATTTTATCATTTTTAGAGGCATTCTTATTGGTTATACTCCTAATGTGCTTACGGATGCTGTTGCAGAATTGACTGTTGGCCTTCTTTTAGCAACTTCAAGGAGACTCATGGAAGCTAATAAACAAATATCAAAGTATGCTTGTTTGAATTTTAAGAAATTGTAAATTTACTGACATTACTTTGAATTTATTATGAAATTTTATTTGCTACTATAACCAGGAATAAAAAGTTAATGTTTTAGTTCCACAACTAAACCAAAAATACATCATAATTTTGTCTCGGAGTTCTGATGAAATATTGCGCAATTTGTCTTAAAGGACAAAAACTAATTATTAATCATTCTTAGGAGGAGTAAATAATGAATAAAATTTGATAGCTGCTTTTCAGTCAAGTTATCATAATTCTGTAGAATAGAAAAAATAAAACTGTGGATAATGAATTTTCATTTTGCTTGGAAAGAAATTTGAATCAATGGAGTTTTGCTCTTTCTTGGATATTTTAAATGAAGCATCATCTCCAAATATAAGAACAAATGATATGATTGTTTCTTTAATAATAAAAGTGATATTTGCCAAAGAGTTTCTTATCAAAAAGAGATTTTTTTAATTGATACTGACAGATTTATGTTTTGTAAGTAAAACTATCAAAATTTGACAAAATCTAAAGAACGAAAGAATTGCTTTATTTCATTCATTAAAATGTTATAATGCTCAATTAGCTATGTAGCTATTAACTATACTACTATCTTTCATAAAGTAAGAAGTGGTGTCAAATATTGAGAGATCTAATACATTTGAAGAAAATAACCCTGTTATAAACATATTTGCTCTAAATAATTATGATGACATTGCATTTTAATTCTTACATCCTTATTAATTAGTTTGTTCAATTTTTTTTACAATATTTATTAATATTTTCACACAAAATGATATTGAATTGGAACTATCACTTATAATTATATAACCGAGTTTTAATATTTTTCTTTTGTATAATAAAAAGCAAAAAATGAAAAAAAAAAAAAACCGTCATTCATAAAAATGCTATATTTATTGAAGGTTTTTCTTTCATAAAATTTTTTTCCTAATCTAGAAATTTTCTCTTATTTACCTGAAATGTTCTACTCTTGGTAAAAGGAAATTTTAAACCTTTCATCTTGAATTTTTATATGTGATTTTATTTGAAGTATTTCTAAAACTTGATCATTTCTTCTAGCTTATAAATAGATAATCCTTTTCTTTGAATGTTTTCATAGTGGTGGTTGGGCAAATAGTAAGTTTGGACCTCTCTGGATGTGTGGCACAAATCTAGTTAACAGTACTGTTGGTATAATGGGCCTTGGTCGCATAGGTAATTTTCTGTTTTATAAATGCATTTTTATCTTTCACCCGACTTTTTATTAAGATAGTATTTTAAATTCTGTATCCTCCTCAAGAATCAAACCATGTATCATTATTCACACCAAATGGTCATACATCAATAATTGAGTTTGGTTATAATGCACTAACCAGTTGTCTTCTTGTATTTTTTCATTCATTCTCAAGAGATAATGATTAGAGGGTTTCAATCAAATGAGATTTTAATTTTTACATTGTGAGTGGTGTTATAATGATTTGATTATATACTATGTAAATGTGAAATTAAACTCTTGACAATTTTTCCCTAATGTGTGCTTTTGATATTCTTTTATGCAAGGAATTTCTTCATTAAAAATAGGCGAGAATGGTCAGTGTTAAAACATATGCATATAGCCTGGTAACATTTTCAAATTTTTTTCATGGTCATGGACTAATTTATGACTTCAATATATGTTTTTTTTTTTCCCTTAAAAAAATGTTCAGTTGAAATAATAAAAATAGGATTGTTTTCTCTGTCTCAACAATTTTTTTTCCATTACACCAATATTCAAGAGATTTTTTTAAAAAATGTGTAGCATTATTTAGATGTGTAATAACTATGAATTGAATGTTATCACAAGACAGTACAATGAAGGCCATTTTCGTCTTGTCACTGCATTAAGCAGTATGCAGATGTCACTGTTTGTTTACCAGTTACATTTAATTAATGCATGCTGTTAATGTGCTATTTAACTTACAAACCTAAATTGTTTACATTAGAGTATGATTAATCATTAGCGATACAATACTTGCACATAAAACATTACTTTCAATTTAACCCATTCAGGACCGTGATCACATGATTTTCCCTTCACAGATTTCTTTAAAGAGACTCTGGTATTCTTGTTAATTGTTTATTTGTGTGTGTGTTAGGAGAATATGGAAAAATTTGTTCATTTGACTGTTGCTTGGTTTGAGAGTGAAATATTATACATTTTTTTATTATTTATAACTTAATTTTCATTTGTATATTTGTTTTTGAGGGTATAGTTAAAAACTGTGTTTTGCTTATTTCATTTATTTCTATTAAAGTTATAGTCTTTATATTAATACATATTAAGTAATAATATTACAAATGTTACTTGTAAAATTCTAGACATTACATTAAAATAATGATTTTATATGATTTTTTTTTTTTTTTTTTTTGTAAAATTAGGCTTAATTGTGTGAACCCCCACTTTGGAGCATTCGGTTTTAGAGATTGCTTCATTCTTCATGTGCTGGTCTTGAAAGGGTTAAAAATAAATAATGGCACTATTTTTATCTCCTGCTATTAATGATTTAAAAATATTTTCAATCATTTTTTTTTATGTTGGTCTTTGATTCTAACTATTTCCATAATTTCTACTATTTAATTTATTGTTAAAAATTGGCATGGAAAAATTATGTACATTTCTGTAATGTAATTTGTAGATGCTATATCTTTTGGATAATGGGACATCTTAAATACTGTATCTTTTGAATAAAACTTTATAAGTGTTGTATTTTCTGTCTGGTTAAATCTTTTTCTATAGATGTAACTTTAAAGATTTCAAAGCAAATATTTGTAATTTTTAAATGTGAAATATATGCAAGTATTAAGGATGAGTAATAAAATAAGAGTTTTTATTTTAAATGTTTCAGAAGATGAACTGAATTAAAAAAGAAAAATTGAATAAAATATTCATTTTTATCGATATAATTTTGAGAAAACTGTATGACTAAGAAAGCTAAAGAAGAAAACATGCTTTATTTTTAAAAAAAGCTATGGATTATATTGAAATCCTACCATTTTATAATTTAAATATGATAAATTGCAAAAAAAAAAAAAAAAAAAAAAAAAAAAAATTGTGTTATAATTAAGAATGTAATATTTTAATATAAATATGATATAGAAAAATAAAAAAAAAATAAAAAAAAAAAAAAAAAAAAAAAAAAAAAAAAAAAAAAACATTGTGTTATAATTAAGGTTGTAATATGTTAATGTAGTTAGGCTGTAGAATGGTAACTATTTTGTCATCTGTTCTCAAGACCATGTCTGAAGTAATCCTTTCAATATTTCAGACCAAGGTAGTGATCTAAAAAAATTATAAAACATTATTTAAAAGTTTATAGTTAATTTAATTTTTAAAAAAATTGTAAGATATTTGCTTTCAATATCAAATATTATGTATATGCTTCATAAAGCAAGATTAGAAGATACAACTTTCATAATGAAATGTCTTTATTTTTTCATTTTGCAGGTTTTAGAGTTGCTAAGCTTCTGAAATCTTTTGAATTAAAAAATATATTATATTCAGGAAATCAACCAAAACCTGAAGGTATTTTTTTTATAATGACAGTCAAAGTTAATGTTAAAAATTTTTTTGATTTATTTTTTGATTGTTTGTTTCCTAATTTTTTTTCCCCACCTCATCATAGCTACAGAAAACTTGAATGCTAAGTTTGTCTCATTTGATGAGTTACTCAAACAGTCAGATTTTGTGATTGTGTGTGCTTCTCTCAATTCTAACACTAGGGGAATATTCAACTTGGAGTCATTTAAAAAAATGAAAAGAAATGCTATATTTATCAATGTTAGTCGGTTAGTATATTATTCCCTAATCTTTGTTTATTGACATTTGTTTGTTTCTAATTGTTTTTTGATTGAAAATTTTTAATAAATAGTGGAATAGTAATTTTAATATTTGTGGAACGAAAAAAAAACTGTACAGAAAAAAAAAAATTTCTTTAAAGTTTTCAATTGATATAATCATTTATATACGTTTCAAAGAATATTTATATCTAAACTACGAGTTAAAATTCCTATCTTTATAGAGAAATGACACATGAGATAATAAAACTTGTAACAAATTACTACTTGTGTCCATTTGTTTATGTTTTTGATAATGTTTTAATCAAATAACTTTAATTTTTTGTTAAAAAAATCCCTGTAATGTTTAAAGAATATTCATATTATTTGCTTTAATTAATCATTTCAAAGGCTTTTCTTTGGTGAACATCATTAGGATAATGTATAAATTCTTCATAAAAGGAGAGAAGAGTAATCATGAGTTCAATGTAGTTTATATCATTAGATTTCAATCAAACATTCCTCAGATCATTTTTAAGAAAATACAAATCAATTCTTTTTCTATCATTCTTTTAGGGGGTGGAGGTCTTCAATTAAGTTCTTAAAAAAATGTGTTGATTTAATGTGATATCAAGAGAAAATACATTCTTAATAATAAAATCACTGTTGTTTATTTCTTTCAATTTTGTTGTTCAAGTATTTTATTTATATCAATTTATGAGTTTTTCAATGTATTTTCATTGATTTTGCATCAAGTTTGAATCCAGTTCTTTAATTTAAATATGGCATTTCCATTATTTCTTTAATTTAAATAAAGGAAATACATTTAAAATATAGTAAAAATATAAATTCTTTTGATATTTTTGTAGATGATTAATAATTTTAGCTTTTTTTGTTTGTTTCAGTGGTGGTCTTGTTAATCATGAAGACTTGTATATTGCTTTGACTACTGGATTGATTAAAGCTGCTGGTTTGGATGTTATGGACCCTGAGCCACTTCCTGATGATCACAAATTGACAAAACTTTCAAATTGTGGTGGGTGTACATTCTTTCTTAATACTTATCCAAAATCTGTTCAATGAGACATCTTCAATTTTCCATTTATGATTCATTAATTATTTGTTACCATAAAAAGATGTGCTGTAAATTTAATTTATTCAACTTTGTAATGTTACCAATTTTTTCAAACATTATGAGTGTGAAATTTGCTGTAACAAAATATATATTGATTAATAAATACAACTTTTCATTTTAAGAAAAGAGAAATAACAAATGTACATTTAATGAGAAAAGTATTTTTTTTTATTTGAAAATTAATTAGAAAAAGATAATCCAATACACATAAAGCTTAATGATCTATCGCAGTCTTTAATTAGGAACATATGCAAAATCCTATTGAATTTTTTTTACTTTATGAATATGCTTCATTATTATTAAAATTGCATTCGCTAATATTACTTTAATAAAGTTCAAGAAATCTGGCACTAGAAAATGTGTTCTTGTATAAAAAAGAGCATATTAAATTATTTTCAATTTATATTATTTTTAAGAAATTGCAACAAATTATTAATATTCTATATATTCCTATGAAGTCTTTATATCAGCTATTTTATTTTAATCATTTAATAATATTTTCTTACATTTTATTATCTATACTTATAATAAAGCTCAATGTGTGTGTGTGTTGGCGCTCTACAGGCCAGACCATTCAACCTACAGCTACCAAATTTGGCACATGTATACCTTGGAAACAGGAATGTGCACCTGGGGGTTATTGTTTCGAATTTTTAATTAGAATTTTATTTATTTAAAAATTAAATGAAATTCTGGTGTGTTTCTTCTATAACTTCCGAAAATATTACCGCACAAAAAAGATTTTTACATGAAGTTAAAGATAAAAAATTTATCTTTTAAATGATACCAATGTTTTAAACTTAAAATTCAATTTCTATTTTTAATGAATTTTTAAATAAATATTTTAACTATATTTTTCAACAATTTTTTTCGTACAAAATAAAAATAAAATTTAAGCTGCACGAGCACGTTTCGCATTCATAGGAAAAAATTAGCTTTTTTCAAAGTGTTGCCATCGCATTGATTAAAGCTCCAATTAAAAATAAAATAAATCTTTTTGGAAATGAAATCTGCAAAAATATAATTTTCGGCACATTGTCTGTAGGATATGAAACAAATATGAAATATTATTTTTTCTAAAAAATAAATTCAAGAAAAATTATTTTATGATCTTTTACACTCTCTATATTATTAATCTAATAAATCAGTTTTATTGTAGGCAGATTTTGTTTAATATGAACAGGATATCCATTCAAATCAGGGCCGCACAGCTAATTTGTAAACCTTTAGTAAGACACAGATCTGCTAAAATGGTCTAAATGGAAAATTATTATATTTTATGTAACTTGATTCAATAAATGCTCTAATAAATAACGAATTTTTGATTTTACATAAAGATTCTGCTGTGGAAATCACGAATAACAAAATGTTCTTGAAACACTAATATTTTAAATAAAAAGAGTTAGTTTGCAATCAACTAAATCAATCACTTAAACTGACTGATTTATGAAAATCTGAATATCACTATTCAATAAAAAAAGGATAATTTTAGCTTTTTCATCAATCGTTTCAAAGAAAATACGCTAATCAGCGCGCAGGTTTCTCATGATTAATTGACCTAAAATTATGAAAATGTTGAGTTTTTCTAAATTTTTAACATTCAAAACTTCATAAATAAGTCTTAGTTGATCGTGGGAAATCGAAACATTCATTCATTTATTTAAAATCCAGAATATTTCTCAGAATATGATACCTTACTGCATTAAATTTAGACTTCAAAATTTTTGAAATATATTTATAGACCAGAACAAAATATTATTATTGATTTCATTTCAATCCTTTTGAAAGCAAAACTAAAAACTGAATTTTATGCTAAATCTGAGAAATTTTTGTTGAATTATTCTTTGAGATATTACATAAATTATGAAAAATATTTTGTCGTTCACATAAGACTTAAATACCGAGCGATTCTGTTTGCAATACTCATATTCAATAATAATAATAATAAATAAATAAATAAATAACAATAAAGATGATAAATAAAATAAAACGCTTGGTTTTATTAAAAAGTATCTTTATATTAATTGCAATTTGATCATTTCCACTTTGAATTAAAGTTAGTTTTACCGGAAATGACAACAAATTAGCAAAATATATATAGTAAATTGGACGAAACAATCTAAACAACAGTATAAGTTTGGTATGATTATCAAAATTTGGAGATTAAAAATGTTTTATTTGAGAATCTATTAAGAGACCAGTTACTTAAAATATTTAATTGAAAATTGTAGCGAGCGGTAATACTGGCGAACCAGCTGGTCGTCAAAGGCGGCTAGTATTTATATAAGCTTAATTTGTAATAGTTGTATATTTATCTTACTTATAAAGATTGTTCTGTACTTATATTTAAGAATAATGTGTGTTTTCTACTTTCTCGTATATAAAAAAAGGGAAGGGGGAGAAACTAGTGTATTCATCAAAAAGTTCACTTTGAGTTTTTAAAATGATCTTGATATTTCAGATTCCCTATGTTGAAAAAATTCTTTAGGAATTCCATCTCTTCATCTTCTGATGTTCATATTAACATGACAATATTAGTAAATAGATTGATGAAGTTAAGATCTGCATCAGATGCTGAACTTAATCTATCGAAGGGATGATCATCCAGTCCGTATAGTTGCTTGTTTCTATGAACATAACTAAAAAATGCTATGATTTAGGCAAGTAAAATTTAGCTTGTGATGTTATCATTAATATTCTGTCATTCTTGTACCCAATTGATGTAAGGGAAAAGAATTCAAAACCCATACTCAGTTTTGGGCAGTTAACTTATAATATTAGACACATAGAATAAGAAAAAGTCAAGCAAAGAATGTACTTCTGATATGAAATTTTTATTTTAAAACCTTGGAGCATTTTCTTATTTCTAACATATAATTTCAGTTCTGCTGCCACATATTGGAAGTGCTACTGTAGAAACCAGAAATACCATGGCTCGTTTAACAGCTGAAAATATTCTTGCTGGATTGGAGGGAAAGCCTTTACCCTGTCCATTGTAAATAATATTTTGTTTGTTAAATTTGATAGATATATATATAATATCTATTTACAATTTGTATCTGTTGTTTATTTTTAATTTTTTTATAATGCTGGCTAATTAAAATTTTATATTCATATGTTGTTGTGTCTTTGTTATTGTTTCTCCATTTCTTAATAAAGAGGATATTTGTGTTAGATTTTTTTAAAAAATAAATAAATAGTGAAGAATCTTAGTTAGCCACTGTTTTTATGAGAATAATTTTTTATAGTTTTAAAATTCTGTCTTAGTTTTGATGTAGTTTATCTGTAGATTGTATTGAGATTTGTAGATTAGATTAAGATTATGTCCACATACAATAATTCTCTTATTAATCTGGCAGGTATCAGATCAGATTAGTGGATTTAAAAAAAATGCTAAATGACAATATTTAAATTAAATAATTATATATTATATTAAATTAAATATTAATATAGTAAATTAATATTAATATATTAAATTAAAAGCATGAATTTTTATTTTTCGTAAATAAAATTTGAAATCAATTGGGAAATGAGTGTCAATGGGGAATTTCAATTTTTGAAAACACATATTGATGTATTCATCATGAACAATCACTCCTTGAGTTCTACAAATCTTCTGCATATAATAATATAATATTTCAAACATAATTGATACCTCTCAATTACATTACAAAACATGAAAATTTACGAAACAATTTTTTTTCAGCAATTAATTTGAAAGGAACATTGTATTTGCTACATGACCACTGGTACCCTTGCATTGTAAAATTTTAAACATCAATCATTTGAAAATATAGGCCAGTGACCAATGCTGCCTTTTCTTACATCCCCCTAGAGAGTATACGAGATGACTTTTTAGTTTTAGTGAACTTTTCTACAACCAATTTTGCATCTTGATAAAGTTTTACATAAAAAAAAAGCTATATTTTTCTTGCATTAAGTATTCGTTATTCTTGTCTTGTTTCAATCCAAAAACATTTCTTGTATGTTTTGTTTTTTTTTACATTTTATATAAATAATCGTAATTTGTAAAACCTGCTGAAATGAAATTGTACTCGGATAGCACGCCAACAATGAAAATGATCACATATAAAGAAATTCTAGATGTCAGAGATTCTAGATGCATTTGAAAGCAATAAAAAAATGGTAAAATTAAAAAAATTACTATGCAAAAATTGTTATATAAAGGAATATTAGATTTTAAACATATGATGCAGATCTACATTGCTGTACATTTAAGGATTAAAATAAAATATTAAAAAAATTCAAATATTGAATAAATACCCGCAAAATTTATGGCAGGTCTTATTAAGTGGCAGTCTTTTTTTTTTTTAATTTGTGTCATCACTGATATCAACATTCAATAACTTATTTCCCTTTGACATTCTCTAATCTCTCTTCTGAAAACAATGAATTACCTATGGGCTTGATTACAGAACACTGTTGATGTTGGCTTTTTTTTTTTTCTTTCTTTCTGTTTCTTCTGCTGACAACTTGTCTATGGTTGTCTTTTATCAATCCGAGAAAATGTTTACTGTGAAAACAAGAAAAAAAAATGTATTCACAATTTGGATATTGAAATCCAAGAGAAAATCAGTAAATGCACATAATGTAATAACATAGGAGGATAACATTTAATAAGGGGAAAAAAAGCAACAGAACAGTGTTTAATTGCATTTTGGGCAAGTATTTGTTCTGTATAATTTTTAATATTACTAAAAAAAAATCACAAAAGTGCCTTACCTGTTTACTTGGATCCACTATCATAGGAGTATTTATGGAAAGAAATAGAGTGTGATGAAAAAAAGAAATCTGTATACTGGCCTTTTTATCCTTGCTTTTGCTATAAAATTCTCTTACAAAATGTTCTTGGAGCTCATTTCTTGCTGCCAAACTGTTATAAGAATTATTAAACTTGAAAGGCATCCCTATTAATACAAGATATTGTGTTGCATCTCAACAATGTTCAACATTCTGAATGCTGTACAATATCATAATATTTCAAAACTATTTTTATTTTTGAAACTAAAGATACTTTATTGATACTAGGGATAATATTTTACATTTACAAATAAAAGATCTAGGAGAATCAGAGAAGTCTGAGTGGGACATTTTACTTATTCTCTTGCAATGTAAATATCCTTATTCATATTTGATTACCAAATATTATGGTAATATCAATACAAAAACCTGAGTCCTATCTGCGTATTTATATCTTTAAAACTGAAGGATTAAATATGGGATTTCAGATATTTTAATAGCAGTTTTTCACTTGCATACTGTATAAAAGTAACCATGTTTTTATTTAAATTAATATTGTCATGGATTTAAAAAAATGTCTTATTTATTATGATCAAAATACAAATAATTATCTGAATTCCAGACCAGATTTTGTCATTTATTTTAACACTAAAGATTTTTATTGTTTCTTTTTATCATTAAAGCTTGTAATGAAATTGCCAGGGCATGTCTTCTAACATTATATCAAAGTTGAACTTAAATAATGATGAATAAGGAAATAGTGATTTTTTGTGTTGTTATTTCTTCTATAAATAATTTTTGTATAAAGAAAATTGCAAATATAATATTTCAAGGACATTTCATTAAATATGCAAAACTGGAAAATATGTCAAATCTAGTTGATTAAATATGACATGCAGTCAACGCTTCACACAATTTCTTACCATAACAGTGCGAGAATCATCTGTTCTAAAATGCATCACAAACTACTTCTGGATTAATATGAGCCTGCTTATACTTAAATGAACATAAGCTCTCTTTAGGGGTAATAACTACAATGATATATATAAATGCATTAATTTACAATAAATTCAAAAGCTAGAAAAAAGTCTTTCAATATAGTTTTCTATATTCTTAAAATTTTACTTTTTTTATTTATTTATTATTACTTCTTTTATCACCATTTCAAAAATAATATTTTAATATTTCTTAGTATTCATTTTTGAGTCTTACTTTAAAGTTTTTTTTTTTTTTTTTTTTTTGTCACCATTTAGTGCTGTAATTTCTTTTATTGCTTTTAATCTAGTATTATTCCATATCAAGAAATATTTGAAGAATCTGCATTCAGAATATCTATTTCACAGTTTGCTTCTCTTTAGTTATATGTGAAATTCTTTCTCTTTGTATTGTTTTATAATTCATATTGACTTTTATGAGAGTATGAATTTTCCAAGACACATTTTTGTCGATGAAAGTAGATTTGTTACATGAAAAGGAGTTGCAATTGAAACAGTTTTTTATTAGGTAGATAATTGTAGAGACTCGTGAGAGATTTCAGTAGATGTAGAATTAGGTGGAAATATTCACCTAATGGCTATAATAATAGATTCAGACGTGATCGTAGATCGATGTTCTGTGGACTGTGCATCTACCGAAATTTATGAACAGAACTTCAAACCCAAAAGAGTACAGGTTTTCATAGTAGCACAGGCACTGAAAATAAATTAATTTATATAGGCCATTCGGATTATTAAAATTTATTGTGGAATCCAAGCTGGAAGATACTCTTTTGAATATTCTCGAATAATTATAATTTTGTCATTAAAATGATTTTGTATAGTATTAATTATTTTATAATAAAATAATAATGATTATTGATTTATATATCTCAGTAGCTACTTACAATAGATAACACTATAGAATTCTTTAACCTCAGGTTACTTATCAATTTACTTAGAAAATTTTCAATTGGTTTTTATTTCGAAAACTTTGCTGACAAATTGTGACGGCCATAAAAATTTTTTTCTTAAAATTATGATTGTATTAAACCGCCTATAATTTTGAATGAACTGTAACAATTCAAGGGAGACTGCTTGCCCTGTTTCCATTCAATTTTCACAAGTAGCCACAAAGATAAAACTGTGAAGCTTTTCTCTCATGATATGAAATTGTGTTTCATCTGTATCATTGTATTCATGTCATCGATATTCACATTTATAATTTAATAAACTGGATAGTTAAGTAATGAATATTTCACAACGAGTATATGTAATAGTTGGAATCTTAAATCGCTTTTTTTACTCTGAGTAATTTCATTTTATGTATAAAACTTTCTGAAAAGCGAGAATTTTGAGATCAGTAAACTGCCGTGAAATCGCATCGGTTTCAAAAAAAAAAAAATAACTAAAAGTATAAGCGTTTTTTTTTTTAATTCCTTTTCTACATTATGGGGACCAGCACTCCCTAAGGTACGTACAAATTACTATTCATTCAAGCCATTTCAATTGTATTACTTTCGTTTATTGTGTACGGTGTGGCGGATTGGAATGCGCGAGAATTGAAGCCCGGACCTTGTGGTTCGCAGTCCAGTAACATGACCATGATACAAAAGCAATTGCTCGGGTAGCGTAACTGTTAACTGGCTTATAAGCTTTTACCACAACGGCTACGGAAGTCAGATGGCTTTTGAAAATATAGGAATACTATATGGAAAATATATATACGCTGGTTTTTATACTTCAATCGCTAAGTGATATTACCAATACGTGAATCGTTTCACAGCATAAATATAAACAGTGAGATGCTCTCTCAATTTTTGTTAAAAATTTATAGAATAAATACGTAATGTTTTGCAAAAACTCCCAGTATATGATTGACTTTAACAAAATATAAATTTCAAAATGAGCAATTAAAAATTGCCTTTATTTTATCTTATTATTCCTTTAAATAAATCATTATTTGTAATATTTTTTATATTAAGCAATCAATATTCTCATTATATTAATATTTATCGAAAGGAAGAATTATTCAAAAACAATTATGCTAATCCAATATGTAAAAATAATAGCACTTACTAAATTTCAGAAGAAATAGCATCGTCTTCTGTTATAAAAAATAAAATTTTTGAGTGCTAGTCAGCTAATTGATTGGGTAGCTGGAAAAAAAATTATTCTAGAGTCACATAATTTGCTACTGGGCTATAAATGGTGCATGCCCAAAAATAACTCACCGCAGTTTTTTTTTTTTTTTTTTTTTTTTTTTTTTTTTTTCAAAATTCATCTTTTTAATCTTAAAAAAAAAAAAGATATCGCCGGGAATTAAACGCTTCAGAATTTCCAATTTGCAGCATTATGAACTCTACCATGTTAAAAAATGATAAAATGTCTTTATTAAAACTTTATTTTCTAATTCCTAAACTATTCTATTGATTTATGGCATTTGTGAAATTTAATAAAATTATCAAAATATTTTGCGATTTTTTTTTCCTGCTTGGTCCAATCATTTTGTAGTCATTTTCAATGAAGTAATCATTTTCAAGTTCATTCAAAAGCAACTAAAATGGACAAATGATTTTAATAAATATTATATACTAATACTTTATCCCTAGTAAATTTCGATCCGTTAAGTATTATTATTTAAATTGTAAACTAAATGTAAGTTTTTAATGTATAAATTCCTTTAAAAAAGTACAATCAAATGAAACCAACCAATTTCAACCATTCTAAAAGACACTGTTACTTTATTGCTACATTTGCCAGCTTTATCCATGTAATTGACAATATTTGCAGTTTGTAGCAGTTGCATTACTCTTATCTTCTCTTTTGGATACTAGATGGCGATACCTGATTAGGCCATCCCACAGAGCATTGCGATTGTAATTAGAATGAGATGTGATGCTGAACTGTGAAGCCGCGTCTTGTCTTTGTGTTAGTGCATGTTTAAGTGTGTGAATGTGATTATTAAAGAAATGTTTCCAACAACATTCGCCCTGTTTCTTCCTGCACAGATCGTAATAATCTACATACCACCACATTGGCGTCCAAAGTGGGCCCGACGGAAAAGAATTTGTGAGGAAACAAAAATGACGTCGTCCCGGCCATCACAAGAAAAGTTTCCCGCCACCAGATTGGCGCCGAACAAAAAGGAATTTCTGATTAAACGAACGTGATGTCGTCCCGAAGATCACAAGAAAATTTTTTCGCTAACACATTGGCGTGTCATCCTGACACAGAATAATTTTTCCCATCCCAGAAATGGTTCATCATTGTGTTCCAGTGAAATGATGAAACGAAAGTGAAGTCGTCCCGACGATCGCAAGGAAATTTTCCCGTGTACTACAAGTTATGAAACGTGTCATGCCGACACAAGTTATAATTTTTCTCATCCCGAGAACCTGTCGTCCTGACACATATCATTTTTCTCATCCCGAGAACTGTCCATCATTGTGTTCCAGACATCAGTCTTCAAAAATGAATCAGCGTCTGCCATCCTCGCTTCCTTTATGTTCTAAGAAGTATTCCAGAATTCAGTTTTAAATCCTAACTCGTACGGGACGTCGACCTCTGTACCGAGTATAATTTATTATTTGCGCATCTCCAGCAAAAATCTGCATTTAAATCCTGTGAAGAAAGTGTGTTTCTGTTTTTCAAATTTACAGCACGGAAAAATTCATCAGTTTTGTTTTGGTGGTTTCTGTCCGTACCTGTTCTCAGAGAAGTGTCATAACACTTGTGCATTTTTTTTTGTTGTTTAAATTCAATAGCATCCAGCATTTGTTTCGTTGAAATACATTCTAGCAACATTCTTTCATGTTTGGATACACCAAAATGCTCCGTCTTCTGTGAAATGTTTTCATACTATTTAAATTTAATAATTTCTAAGTTACTTCTGTTCTATAGCATATTCATCGTTGCTAGTTTACATATTTGAAATCTAACTTTGAAAAATAACTTTTGTTTTAAGAAACCGTTCTGTAGGTGACAGGACCAGGTATTTGTGTTCGGATCACTTTTATTATGTTAACACTTTTCTTGATAAGTTTATTGCAAATACTTTGTGAGTATTCATTTTGTAATGAGATATCCTTTTGAAACTTATGAAAGCTTTGTTTATGTGCTTCATTTCTGTACACCATCAAAACGTAATTTTGTTTTATTGAATCCTTTCGTTTTGAGGCGAAACAGAAAAATTATTGCTTTGCTTTTTTTTTTATTTGCATATCCGGTAATCTATTATCCTTTTTGTGTTTTTATACTGCATTATATTTAAAAATAGACTATTAATCAATTTTGCTTTATTCCTTTTATTAACGGAAGTTTTCTGGAAAAAAAAAGAGGGAAAAGGGAAAGTAGATGAAAGTATATATATATATTTTTTTCTTTTCTCTCGGAATAGGAAAAGTTCCAAGAAAAGAAATCGATTTATTGATATGTTTATTAATGGTTTTATAGTATTTGAAATATACCATGTGTGTCCTTTTTTTTATTCAATAAGAATATTTCTTACCTTAAATTTTACTTGGCATTATTCTGAAAATCCTATTTTCTGTTTTATTTTAATGCTAATGTTTACGCTTTTTATTCTTTTGAAATTTGAGTATATGATTTAGATATGATGATTATGATACGAGTATATGATTTGATATATTATTATTTTGAGAAATTCCATAATATATCTCAAACATAATTTTGTTTTACAAATGTGTATAGATACTTGCAGTTAAAATTAACAATTGAAATAATTTGAATTTAATTTCTGTCTTTATGTGTTGCTTCATCTAAAATATAAAGTTTTTGAACATAAATATTTTTTCCATTGCTGAAAATATATTTATATCCTAACTGAATATTATAATTATTTTGCATTCTTTTTAAAAAAAGGGAGATTTAAATTATTTGTGTTCTACCTACTTTACTGATTTTTTTTGTACATTCAAAAGAGAGGGTAAGTGTGTAACTGATTCGGCATATTCAAGTTTTCTTGTTTAATTTCCTGTCTCGTTTCAATCACAATCTCTTTCTCTGTGGTTTCAATAATTAAAAATAGCTTTTCTGTCTAAGGGGAAAATATCCAAAATCACACCACCTCGCCGGGGCGGTCTTCGTTGTTGTAGGGGGAGGATGTAGCAGTTGCATTACAATTCAAATTCTGTTTCCTTGCCGGGACGTCGTCGGAGCCAGAGGGGGAGGATCTAACAGTTCCATTACTCCTATCTTCTCTTTTGGATATTAGATGGCGATGCCTGATTAGGCCATCCCATATGTCATTCCATAGTGCATTGCGATTGTAATTAAAATGAGATGTGATGCTGAACTGTGAAGCCACGCGCGTGAATGTCTTGTCTTTGTGTTAACGTATGTTTAAGTGTGTGAATGTTATTATTAAAGAAATGTTTCTAGCAACATTCGTCCTGTTGTTTCCTGCACAGAACATAATAATCTACATTCCACCACAAGTTATGTTTTTTTAATTTCATGTATTAAATATATAAAAATCCTTTCGTTATATTTTATATTAACCTTTTTCATTATAATTATCTTTTCGAATGTTACAAAATATTACAATAAATATAAAAACAGCTACTGATTATTTTCTGCTCCAAATTTACTCTAGTTCCTGTTTTTCACTAATCTTTAGATTCGAACGCGGGGTTATTTTCTTTACCAGCCCCGTCTTAGCCACTGTCAAGGGAAGGGAAATTGAATCCATCTTGAAATTCAGTATGTATTCATTTATTAAACAGATATTTTAAATACGCTATAGCCAGAATATTTAGAGAAAATGGTTCTGAAACATTGAGCATAGTTTTAATACAAATAATGTGTCGTCGTTGCCGAGTTTTATATGAGGGAAGTTGATAAGGCGTGAACTTTGTATTCTCTAGACCTGCGTTTGGTCTTAGCTTAGTTTTTTAAAACTTTTTTTTAAATTTTCTTTTTAAATTAATTTACAAACAATTTTAATTAATACGTTTTTTAATGCAAAATTAAACATTTCTCTTAATTCTTGGATTATAATTTAGTGTCTAGAAGAAAATGATTAAAAATATGAATGCCCTTTTTTTAAAATTCAAAGTTAACTTAAAGATGGTTTCAACACAGATGGTATGTCACTCATGTTGTATAGAAAAATAAATGCCTACGTAAGTTATAACTTATTTTTTTTTAGAAGAAAAATAATTATGTTCATTTATACGGTTCTGGAATTATAAATATAATATAATTTTTAAGTGTAAAATAATTATAAATATATTGTGAAAGATAACGAATAATTTAAATACCTCTTTTCATCTTAAAATTATTAATTTTTTTAAATTTTTTGATTTCATTAATGACAAATTATTTATTATATTTCAACCAAGCTGTATTTATATCGGTAATTAAAGAGAGTAGCTGAAAAATTAATAAAATTATATCTGCAAACATTCAAAATGTTAATAATCGAAAAGAAAAACCAGAAAGCAGGTGTTAAGTTATAGAATGCATAGGCGGATGGTTTAAAATTTTTAGTAAAATTATATCGTACGCTTCGCACGCTGCCTGATTTTCTGAAATAATAATAATTATTATTATTATAATACATTTGAAAGCAAATGAAATTTGTTTTTCAATCGATTCCTTTAACCGGTTCCTTTCTCTTCTTTATAATCAATTATTTATATATAAGATGTCAAAATTATCTTGTTTCAAATGTTTTTACGGTAATTTCTATTCCAATCTTCATATATAATATAAAATCATTGAAATACTTTTATGGCAGTAATTATAATTATTATTCATCATCATTCGTTATGTTTGCAATTATTTTTCCCGCTAAAAAATAAAATCTTGATTCAAGTATTAAGTGAATGAATATTTATTTTTGAGAAAGATTTATTTAGAGAACGTTTATTTTGGATTCATAAGAGTTACATATTAATTAAAACTCCTTATAATTTTATTTAAATAATTTTTTTAAAGAAAAACATATTCATATATTTAATTCAGACATTAAGAGAAAATATAATGATTATCATATCAATTGAAACTATGTTATTCCTTCTATATTATTTTTCTTCTAATAATTAAACTTTTTTTTCCAAGAAGTAGAAGAATAAATATTTACTTTTGCAAAAAACAACAAAAAACCAACAAACATAGTAATTGAATCTCTGTAAATTGTTAAAATAATTTGAAAGAATTTAGAAAAAAAAAAAAAAAAAAAGACTAGGAAAGGACCGAATTTGACCTCTCAAATACAGATTCAATGCCTTAATGACTATGATGTTGGGACGCTCAGTGAAGACGGCATATTATTAGTATATTAACTATGCTGAAAGTTTGAGGGCCATTTTGTCGAAATTGGTTAGATATTGCGCTTTAATATTTGAATGAATGAACATCCTAACGGCATACTATCATTATACTAAATCTCATTTCGAGCTCAATTTTCCAATTCGAGACCTCCCCTTGTGAGGCAGCGAAGCCTTCCATTTAGAGTGCCGATTATTGTAATTGAGTGTTAGGCTCGATGGGAAAATCATGCAATTCTATATTTAATTTTGGCTGGCCCTTTTAATTTAATAATTATTTTAGAATTTTAAATAAAAAATGCGATTAGAAAGCAAAGAATAAATGATTTCGCTTGTAGCTAAGGTTTACTATTAGAACAGATAATGGAAGTTGAATTCTAACATAATTTTTAAATATATGAGACATAAAAGGAATGATTCCGTAACTTTTTAACATTTTTCTGTTTATGAAAATTAAGATTTCGAAATTATATAAATAAATAAAGTTCTTTGTGAAATAAAGGCTCCTCTCTACATTTCTCGGTAGTTTGCGAAAACATAAAAATTTTGGCATTTTCTATTTATAGGAAGAATTGGATGAAAGAAATTTTAATACGTAATAATTTTTTTTTGTTTCTTGTAATATGTTTATTTATTTTTCTCTCATTTTATAATATTAATTTATTGAACTTTAAATAATAAATAAATAAATAAATTACAAGGTATTTAAAAATGTATCATGCTGTTCTGATCACTGCAAGTAAAACACATAAAAATTAATAATACTAAAACAAGAATAATATTACATTTTTAAACTCATAATTTACTGTAGTATCATCACAATTTTGATAAATGTTGAGCTTACAATATACCTTTTTCAACTTTTTTCCAAGTAGAATTTTCAATATTCATTTCACATTATTGTACTATACAATATTCCCTTTTTAATGAAGAATTATTCTAGTTAATACTTTGGAATGAAATCTCAGGTTAAATCAATTATTAAACTGTAATTAATATTTTTATGCAAGAATTTTACTGTCTCATAGTTTTTAAAAATTTCATTGCTGTTGAAATAATGTTATATATTGAACAATATTGTTCATACGGTATTCAATATTACTTGGTATTCAGTACTGTTTAATATTTTCCAAATATTATACAATATTGTTGTGTTATTGATATCTGTAGTGTATACCGGTAGACCCAGAACTACCAAAGTTTATAGGAACATGCTTTGAAGGGTTGGAATATACTCCTCGGAACGGATTTCTGTTGAAATTATAATTTTAATTCATTAAAATAAGCGAAATTTGGACTTTCTTGAACCATTATTTCAGGAAATATTATAACTAAAAATTCATTTTTATGTCATCTGAAAATAATTATATTAAAAAAGATTGTCAATGACAACATTTCAGTTCTAAGATCTAATTTTTTCTCCTCAAATTTTAATATTTTCAAAAATAAGGTTTGGGGGAGGGGAGGGGGTGGAGTGTGTCAAACTTCGACCGAAGTTTATTTCAGAGCAACATTTATATTACTTCAAAACCGAACAGAAACATAACTAAGTTAAAAGCATTAAATTCCATAAGATGTTTTTCACGCAGTTCATGTGATGTTCTCCTAAAATTTTGTTACATTAATATACTCACGAAGGATTAGTCTGTAAATTTTGCTTGGAAATTCTGATGGAAGATTTTGCGGTAAAATATTTCCGAAATGTACAGACTGTTGTTGCATTTTTAGATTAATAAAATACATTAATTGATAGAAATTAGCATGCAATAAACGGAATGCACAGGATTTACATTTTTAAGATTATGTAGAATAGATAAAATTTATTTAAAGTAAGTACTTTGAATGAAAACTGATTTAAATATCTTTTCACATTTTCAAAGCATTCTCAAGCCATAATAATTTAAAAACAATTAACAAAAAAGAAGTATGTTCAAGCAAAGTACTAAAATTTTACACTCACTTTGAGAATCATTAAACCGGAAGTAAAGCTTATACACGGAAGTGCTATATACGGAAATAAACAAACACATCCACATCCATTGAAAAAAGAATCGATAGTAGATTTGTTTGTATACAGCGGTCATAGTTTTGTTTTGTTAACACTTGCTTCCGCTGGCTCGTCGCTAGATGTGTCTTATATGTTTAGGCATCTGTCAAAATTCATTGTGCGTGTAGCTTTTAAATTTAAGGAACTCTTTTCGTGTGTGATATTTCACTAATACTTTATGTGTTCATATATTTGTTTTAGGTAAGTAGTTAAAACTTTATTTTACTTTAAAAAAAAATATTTTTCTTCAGATGTCGTTAGAATTCAATGACTGGTATATTTGATAGAAGTTTATACTTCTTAATTTCAACAAATGAAATAAAAGTTTTAGAAGAAAAAAACTTTATTTATATATTAAAGGAATTTTAGAAGTAAAGAAAAAAAAAATTGACGCTAAAAGCTATTAAAAGTATATGTTCATGAACTGTCAAGATTTTGTATGCTAGCGAATAATGCTAGCAAAAATTGAATGATTTATTTAAAGCTTGTTTTTAATATTATAATTTAAGTATGCTTCAAAATATATTATACATGGTTCCAAAATTTCTATGTAAATTATAAATTTTGATTATTAAATACCTTATTGTAACATTAATATTGCCCAATTTCACCATAGAGATGATCATATTTTGCTGGATATTTTAGGAACATTTCTAATTAAAATTTTTCTTTGTATGAAAAATTAGAGATTTTTCTGGTTTTCATTCTTGCACATGAAGATAAAATATATAAAATTTTTCTTCATAAAATTTCAGTATTGTATACAAAATTTTTTGTGTTAATTAATTTTGTATTAATAAAATCTATCTGAAAATATGAATTCTCGCCATAAAATCTGACTGACAAAAGCTAAATTTCTTAATTTGTTTTAATTTATAATGTTATTCATTATTATCTTCAATATTCTTCAATCATGTGCATTTTTTATACATATCATTAATTGATCCTCAGTCTCGGGTTGATAAAATTTATAAAGTAAACTCTTGAACACTTATTGTCATTAAGATTTATTTCCCACACAATTTTTTGAAATCACTGTCATTAATGATTAAAAGTGATATTTCAGTTATTAATTGAATGATTAGTTTAATAATTTTACTATATGCAAAGAAAAAGTTTTAGAATTCTTAATTACATTATATTTTATTTTGTTCTATTGATCCTGATATTTGAGACAATTATTAACTTCTATTGAATTGTTTAACCATATGCATATATTCTGAGTAAGTATTTAAATTGTTTTGCAACATACATTAGTATTATATTAAAAATATATTATTTATATTAAATGTACTTCAAAATCTTAACAAATGCTTGGATTAAATCAGTAAAGCAAATTATGTTATGATGAATTTTTAAGAAAACAAAATCAAATTAATAACATTAATATAAGTTCAATTATTGTATAACATACTATTTAAAAATCTTGTGGATCTATTATTTTTTTTTATTATTATGGAGATAAACATTTTTCATATATCAATTTTTTAAATAACACATTCATATCATTTTTCGTGTTTTGTAATTGACTAGTTTGAAGTATTTTTTTTTCAGATTCTTAGGTGTAAAACATGCTTTTTCAATGTTTACTATTTATTTTAAAATTGCATGGTTTTTTTTATTGTTGACATTTTTATATTTTTTGATTTTAATTTAATACATTTACATATTCAATATTTCGTGCTGTGACAACATTTTTTGAAAGAAGTATTTTAATTATACAGACAACTTTAATAAGAGATTTTATTGTTTTTAATGATTACATGTACTTATTTTGTTCCTGTTGTTTAATTAGAGTGATATAAAAAGCTTACAATTTGTTATAATTTTGCATTTTTTTTTATGTCTAATGTATTTATAAAAATTTGAGATTCAAATCTATATTTGATGTTATTATTTTTTAGAGATAGTTGGGAATTAGTATGCTATCCTAACAATTTCTCTAAAATAATCTTTATAAATCCAAGTTTCATGATACAGTTCATGGCATCTTTATAACTGTAACTTTATCTGTCAATGGTTTCACTGACTTTATGATCGTGTTTTGTGGTCACTTTTATTCAAAAACTATTTCCTCCATTTTTCATTGTTTTTGGCTATAATCTATTTATTATATCAAAAATTAAGTTATTTTCATGTGATAATATCAGGTTAGAGATTCATTGGATATACTGTAAAATAATATAGATACTTTCTAGATTTGGTTTTCTTCATGGATTATTTTCAAAAATGAAGAGATAAGTTGGATGTGGGTTTTTTTTTGAGAATTGTAGGTATAATGAGTTATGGAGACTTGTTCGTTGTCTCCTTTTCCTCTGTATTTACCTCGAAATAGAATTTTTCATGTGCTATTTTTTGCAAGATTTTATTTATCAGGCCTTATACCTGAAGCAAGGAATCACTATTGCTATTTATTCCATTACTTCGCCAATATTTGCTAAGGCATGTTATGAAATTAGATGTTTTTTTATTTGCCTAGTTGTCAAATAAATAAATCTATAAGGAACAAAAAGTTTTTGAATGATAATATATAAGGATCACAGTGTGTATCTACATTTCATTATTAAAATTGTTAAATAAAGTATTAGAGAATGCTTTTTGAAATATTAGTTATTCTTTAACTGATCGTGTTATATTCTATTTGATTAGTCTTGTAAAATAATAATTTTTAATGTTAAATTGTTTGGAATTTATTATTTTTTAAAGAATGTTTCTTAATAATTAAAGATTTATATTTGTAAGTAAATTAAATATTGTTAGATAATAATTATAATTTTCTAGAATTTTATTTTTTAGTATATATTCCATGAACTAAAATAAAAATAATCTACTAAAATAAATCACTAATATGCTGTTAAGTTGGAAAGACACAAACTAAAGACATATACATATGTTGAAAAAGCATAGAAAAAGAAGTTTTTGACATAACACAAATTGAAAAGACATTAACTAAATTAACCAATTTTTAAAAGAGGGTTCATATAATGTTCATTTCTGAGAATCACAGGATACCTAAATATGCCATTAGGTGTAATTTATGGTTTGTATAGGAACTCATTAATTTAGAGCTAATTCTTAAATCATATAGCATATGTTATAAGAGTTTCTATATGCCTATTTAATTTTAACTCCTAGGCTTGTGACTTCCTAAGAGTGCAAGTTTCTAGCATTTTGTCTGTCCTGCCAGCTCATTGTTATGCTGTATGGAATATAATTTTGTACAGGCATTTTATTAGTATCCTGCTACATTTTTTTTACATAATTTTGTAAAATGTATTCTGTAACCCCTAGAAAGCCTGCATATTTATAGAATACTCTGCATCGGTTTTTTAGATCAAAAGAATTCTTAGCTAACTAGAAAATATGCTCGCCTGTTATCCTTTTAACCGTTTAACTGTTATCCCCGTATGCCATACGTGCATCGATTTATCGAATTTTGATAGTTGTAAGCAAAAAAAAAAATAAACCATTCATAACGATTATAATTCAATATTAAAATTACTTCGAATACATAGATGTCAAGTATTCAATGGATTTCCATTTGAATCAAAATAAGAAAACATTCTCAAAACAATTGTCATCTTATTGGATAGTAAAGAAAATAAAACAGTTAAGTGTTTAACAATATCTCGGATACGATTATATCATTTCCGAGATATTGATTAATATTACAAATTAACTAACGAAAGTCATAATAGAAAATCTCTTACAAATTGTCAGAGTGCTTAAGGCATAAAAATAATCTGTAATCTGTCTAAAGTACTAAAAGAATTTAGATCTAAATATGTAGTAATATTGAAAGTTTTGTCTCCTGACAGGAGGGGGGGGGGGTCTTTATCCATAATGCTCACGAATGCACAAATAAAAAAATTGCTAATATTGATTTGAAACAAATTGTGAACTACTAATAGAAAGAAATCTGATTTAGAACGAAAAAAGCTGAACGTCCATAGTGTATTGAATTTTTTAAAATATAATTGATAAATAAAATATAGTTAGATCATCAATAAAATGAATAAATTTGCACAAAGAATGATAAAATCGATCCTGAAAATGCAATTACTGGATCCTGGAATTGAAAGACCATGCTTTCGCGGAAATGTAGTGCCAAATAAAAAAAATAAAAGTAATGCTAATAAAGAAAATATTAGCAGATTTTAACTATTATTTTTTTATTACATATAGCCTAAAAAGATGTAAATAAAACGTAAAATTCACGATTCTGTAACTTTTATTATAATGTTTATGGCAGTTAGATTTTTAATCTCCCATAATTCAACAGAGGCACAATTATTTATGTCGACGTACAAAAATATTATTCTTTCTTGTATTTAAAGACATTTACGAAACGTCGAATCCTCTTTAAATGAATTCATTACTTAAAAAAAAAAGTGATAGTCAGACAGACATTGTGCAATGAATTGAAATATTTTATTAAAAATAAAAAAAAGGTAAATTAAATTTATGTAATTAAAAAGTTAATTTTTTGAGTTTCAAGATAAAGTAAAAGCTATTGCCATCAATTACTATAAGTAAGGCGTAGCGATTATATATTTGGCGACGGTTAAACCTATTTAACCGTCGCCAAGGCAGATCGTCAAACCGTCGCCAAGGCAAACCGTCAAGTAGTAACAGGCAGATTAAACTTTCCGTTTGACGCCTGTTACTTGATTTCTTGGTGATATGGTGAACTCTCACCAGAACATTTCTAATAATATTTTGAAACTCTATTAATTAGTGATGCGTTTAAATAAATAAAGTTATGTATATATATATGTGTGTGTAATGATATTTTAAACTGTCATTTCAATTTAATTAATTCCAAGGTTTTATCTTAATTCAGCCCATAGTAACTTCATTCTAAAATATTCTCTTATTTACTGATCCAATTCCTCTGTCTCTACTTAATTAATTCAAGAGAAGCTTTGTAAAATTGCTGAATCGGCTAAAAGCCTAATTTTCCCACACTCCGAGTGAAGGAACAAAATACCGCTGATGAGACAAATTCTTTTTTTAAAGATTCCTATGTTTCCCTTGCCTTGTCCGCACGTGTAGCGAAAATCCCTATCGAAATCTCACTGTATATAAGAACTATGGAGAAATATTTTCCCTATCAATATCTCAGGTTATATAAAACCAGGGATAAAATGTTCAAGAGCTTTTCCCTCATTTCTTTCTGCATTGTGTATGTGTGCTCGTCGTTTGTACATAATGCCTGCTTCTCCAAAATGAAATAAAACGACGTCACGAAATCGAAAGTCTCTTCATTGTCTTCAAATTGCATTCTGCTTCACATAAAATAATACTTACATATATATAAATATAATCATAAAAAATTATCATTAATTTTATTATTTATTTCAAAAAATATGTGCATTTTATTTGATAAAAACCAAAGAGATTGACATTTATTTTTTATTTCACTTTGTTTAGAAACTTTCTGAAAATTCCGTTTTTAAAGTTGATTTTTTTTCATAAAAATTCTGTAATATTTGTTACAAGAATGTCATTTACTCTTCCCCTTGCGTGTAATGCGTGTCATCGTTTCACTTAATAATTAACATTTGATTTCATGACAGATATGAATGATCTCTTTTCCAGCCCTTTGCATGAGTTAACGGAGTTAAGTGCTTTAACTTCGTACCATTTCTCGACATTTGCAGCAGAGACATATTAATCACATGAAAGTTCCGCTTTAGAAGTCAGTATGCTTAGCTGCTCTGCATTCAATATACTTACTTAATTGCAAGGAAAAATAAAGTACAACAGCAAAGTTTGTGAATTAACTTACTGTATTAACAGGGTTTATTATTAAAATTATTAAGTGTACGAATTTCAAGATGATAATAGACAGTAATTCCCCCCCCCCCCCACACACACACACACACACACACACACACACACACACACACACACACACACACACACACACATTGAAATGATATAAATATATAATTAGTAATTAAAAGCTCCTTTTTAATTGACAAAACTAGAAACAATGTTAACATTTTGTTTCTATGTAATTTGTTTTTCTGCTTAAGAATTTAGATATTATACTAATTTATTGTTATAATTCGCTGCAAAAGGAAATTGAAGGTTAATTGTATAAAGAGACAGTGGATTGGCCGATTCGGTGCTTTTAATTTCTCATATACAAAATATAGAGAAATAATTGTAATTGTAATTAAAAAAAATCGGAATGGAGATTTTGGCAATCTCCACGTTTCAGACCATCCTGAGTCCGAAAAACACCATTTTGACTTTATACCCGTCTATTTCTCCATCCATTGGCGCGTAACAAAAATAATTCAAAAACACTTTGAGCTAGATGGATGAAATTTGTTATACGGTCTTTACATTAAATTTGTAGATTACAATAAAATTTTGAGAAGAATCCATTTAAAGGAAGTCTGTCTGTCCGGCTGTTAAAATATAAGACAACACGATAACTACAAAACGAAGAGAGCTAGTTATATAAAATTCGTTACACAGATTTCTTATCTAGAGTGTAGATGCTTACCAAATTTTGAGCCAAATCCTACAAGTGGTGTACCGTCTGTCATACTTTCTATACTTTTAGAAGCATGTAAATATGATAACTCAAAAATGCAATGACTTGCATATACCAAATCTGGTATGGGAGTTTAGGATTAAAAATGTCGTTTTGTGTCATTTTTTTCTCTCAATCGGTTGGGAAAAACACATCTAAAAACACAAATTCGGCTTTAGGATACTGTTAACCGCATGCTAAGGATTAATCTCCAAGAGATCCTCCAAGTATCATTCAATAGATTTGAGGTAGATTGATATGAGCGAGGATAGAACCTGGGACCTTGTGGTTCGCAAGTCAATAACATGACCACAATACAAAAGCAATTGCTCGGGTAGCGTATCTGGTAACTGACTTATAAGCTTCCACCACAGATTCAGTAAAAAATGTTAAATTTACGCCAGAGGTTAATATTCATAACTATGGTGCGTTAATGCCACACAAGACATTCTTTGGGATAGCTCCTTTATTAGAGAGTATGCGAGAAAGTTTTGGACAGACCACCCCCGCTGATTTAAATGACTCCTGAAGTTTCTTGACCTTTTCCTTTGGTCCATCAAATATTAAAGCATTTATTATTTATCATCACCGCTGGTTACATCGAATGAATTTCAAAACCATATTACCTTCTTAAACAGCAACAAAATAGTTTCCAATATTAATTACTGTATAGATAAATGCTATAAAAGCAAAAGAAGAAGTATAAAGCTTTTGTACCATTCGAGGAAAAAGTTTAAATGTCCCCATTTTTAAGAGAAATTCGATGTTTTTATATTTTATTCTAACTGATTGAAACTCAAGCATATTGAACGCTTTTTTAAAACGTTGGACGAAAAAATAGTGAACACAGACAGTCCTTGCAAGAATAAACAATTTTTCCTAGAACTTGATTCGAAGGGAAAAAAAACACATAAAAAATGTAAAGGCCAAGAAAAATAATGATATCCCTGGAATTTTGTTTTTAATAATAATAATAAAAAAAGTTCTCATAAAGGGATATTATTTTTCCGTTCTTAATAAAAATGGAACGGAAAATAATGCTAAATGCGTTACTGAGATATTAACATTTCGTAACAAAACTTAGTTGGTGGTAGATATTAAATGGCTTGAAAATGCAACTAAACACCGTTGATGGTTACTTCAGGTAATTTTATATTATTTTAGTTATAGCAGATTCTTATGTACCAACATGATTATTCTCATACAATGAGCTTTATAGATTAAATTTTATATGAGATTTTTTCACTGAAATTGTACTGTTATAGCAAATTTTGAACAATATTCATCTGCAGGTAATTTGTATGCCTATCTATGCAAGCATATGTGAATGCAATAATTCAAAAATTTAACAAAGATAATTATTAGACCAAAATTGTGAGAAATTTTCTATTGATTAATTTTGGACAAAATTCATCAGTGGAAAAAGTTACTTCTTGAAAATACACGTTTTCTCATATACGTAGTATAGAGAAAGTATAGTAATCATCGAAAAATTCGAACTCGAGATTTTGACGAAATCTTCATGTTTTAAATCTCCCTCAGTTTGATAAACGCATTTTTAGAAAATGTCCGTCTGTCTGAGACAAAGATAACTAGACGATTGAAATTTGACATATGGTCTTTACACCAAATTTGCAGATTTCTATCGAATTTTGAGTAAAATCTATTCAAGAGAAGTCCGTCTGTCCAGCTGTCTGAGTATAATCTAACATGATTACTACAAAATGAAGAGACCTTGATGGATAAAATTCGGTACACAGATTTAACATCTATAGTGTAGACACCTGTCAAATTTTGAACCATTGTTGACTGTCTGTGAAAAATTCTCGACTGTCTGTCGGTATCTGTTTTCAGGAACATATAAACGCAATAATTCAAAAACGCAATATGTTAAATATATCAAATTTAGTTTGGGATTTTGTGATTAGTGCAGTTTTGTGCCAAGCTTTTGTTTTAATAGGTTTAGAAAAACATGTCTAAAACACAAATTTGATTCACTATTAACGCATGCCAGGGATTAATCCAGGTTCAGTAAAAATGTTTAATTCATGCTAAAAGTTAATATCTCGTATCTATAGTATGTCAGTGCCATGTAAGGCTTTCCCTGGCATGCCAAGTTTATTAGAGAGTATGCAAGAAATTTTTGGGGAGACCATTAACTCTGCATAGTTGCTCAAGCAAGCACCATATAATATACCTGAAAGTTGAGGAAGAGAACTCCAGATATTTGGATTTTTGAATTATGATCTGACCTCTATTTATCAAATTTCCATACATCGAACATCTTTATAGATCGATTTTTCTTCAAAATCTTCGATTTCCAATTTAAAAACGCTTTTTTTTTAAATATCGAATAAAATTTTTACATTCCGAACAAAAAATGTTGCAAAAAAATTTACTTTTATCTATTGCAATGAAATGAAGAGCGATTACTGATTTTGCTCATTTTAAAAAGAAATCATCCTTTTAAAATCTATTGCACCGATTCTTCCTGCTATAAAAATTCTCGGAAGATCGGAAATTATTTACGAAAAAGAAACATTTCTTGTTGAGTCATATGTTGGTATTAGAATCTGTGCTATAAATCCCTCCTCGGTCTTGGATTGAGATTTTTTTTTTCTCGAAATTCAGTTTAGCTTTCAATTTTTTTTTTTAAATCAGTGTCGTTCTTAAATGGAAATTTCTGAAATATATATATATATATATATATATCGTAATTTAGATGAAAGTTTATTTTAATAAAAGAGTCAAAAGTGCGATTAAAAGTAAAGACCCGTCAAATAAGAATAAGATTTCGAACATTATGGTATCAACAATTTTGAAAATTGTTATTACTTGTAGATTTTAAAAAATAAATCCCTTTGATAGCGTAATATTTTTTAACTTAAAAAAACTACTTATTTATAATTGCTTTTAATAAAAAAGAAAAAACAATTCAGTATATATTTTTACATATTCAAGATTCTGTTTATCGAACTTTCTCAGCTTTGGAATCTTTAAATTTGATATATAAAAGACTCTGTAGTTAAAAAAAAATTAGTTGAATTTCTTGATTAAAGTAATGCGACCTGAAAGAGATAAATCGAATTGAAAGTAGGTAACTTCAGGAGTTTTTTGTAATAAGATTAAATGAATTTGATTCACTTGGAAGCAAACAGAAGAATGTTTCTATTTCATTCGTGCAGCGCGTTTTTCTTCCATCAGATTGTCTTTCTGTTGCCATAGAAACTGTAGGATTACAGACTTATCCCTTGAGATCCTAACCACGAAGAAACGGATTCTTAACAAATATATAAGGCAAAATCTTTTTCCTTCCTGTTTTTGTCGAAGTCTCCTGAGACATGTGCGTATAAAGTTTAATCAGCGTATACATTACAATAATGGGGGGAAAAATGGAAATTTGATTATTAATTTATATTTTGTTTTTAAATGGTAGCATCATTTATATAGTTACGATAAATCGTTACCTAGAATCATGTGAATAATCTGATAAGTTTTTCACATGTGGTTTACTGCTCTAAAAAATTTCAGGAAATTGAACATCTTCTATTTTAAATGCAGAAATTTTATTATCTAGAATATCTTCTTCGGGTGTTTAAATCGAAATTCGATTCCATTTGTTTTCTGATGCATTTTCAAAAATGCAGTCACAGTTTCATTCATGATAGTAGTATTAAATTTTTTTTATTGAGTTTTGTTATAAACTACTATTATATATATATTACTCAGGTGTTTATAAGAGTGGTCACTTCCTCCTCTATGCTATGAAATTGGTACTAAAGAAGTGACATCAAAACTATAAAATTATCTCGATATGTTATTTTTTTCACGATTGCCATTAAAATGTTCATCACAAAGTGCCTGCCATATGATTTTGTTCTTTTTTTCCGTTTTAAAAATAATTCTTAAAAAAAAAGCTATTTGTAATTTAGAATTGTGAAACTTAAATTAAATAGCTTAAATTGTGAAACTAATATGATAAAAAAAACCAACGGGAGTGATTTAATAAAATTCGAATCTATAGATGTTAAATATATGTACCGTATTTTATCTGTATGCCTCTCTAAATTTTATAGTTACTCTGTTAACATATATTCGGACAGCCAGACAGATAAACTGCCCCTGAATGGATTTTGCTCAACATTTGATAGAAATCTGCAAATTTGATATTAAGACAGTATGCCAAATTTTATTTGTCTAGCTCAAAGCGTTTTTGAGTTATCTTTGTCACAAGTACATGGACGGACAGACAGACGGATATAATGCCAAAAATGTGTTTTTGGAACTCGGGGTGGTCTGAAACGGGGAAGTTCGTCAAAATTTCGAGTTCGTATTTTTTGACGATTATAATACTTTCTTTACATTTCGCATACGAGAAAGTAAAAAGCATGGTAATCACACTGACTTTATTGAACAAATATATTAAATTTAAAAAAATGAATTTTAAATTTCTTTCGAATAATGTAATTGCCAAGTATTACATCAAAACACAATTTCAGTAGTAAATGTAATTTTGATTACATTAAGGTTGTTCTTAAGAAGCTGATTGAAAATGTGTATTTTTGCATGAAACATAGCCGCTTCTTTTTTGGCTTCTGTTATATACAACATTTAAAAGTATATGAGATAATCGAAAGAAGTATTTTTCTGAAGAAACTAATATTAATTTTATTATGAATTACATTGGATAAGGTTTGCCCATATAAAAAGATCACTTTTTCAACCACAGAATATTTAATTGCAAGTCACGTGTAACTTGACATCTGCACATTATTGCTGTTAGTAATGTGCTGATCCTAGCACATTGGAAAAGAGTATTTCATTGCAGAAACTCTTGCATTGCTGATGGATACAATTTTCTACGATCATCTGCACAGATCATTGTCACAGATGTCATAGGTGACTTCTGAGCGAAAAGCTGTTTCTTCTTCCAATGTATATGTGGTATCACATGGGAAGATATTGCGACTGTCTCAAGATGTCTCAGGGCTCTCTTTCAAAATTTTGTTAACGTATTGAATGTCTTCTTAACTGCATGCAGTTTAACATTATCCTAGAAACAGAATTATCCTTTTTCAGAACTCTCTTCAGTTCTTATTTTTCCATAGTACGTATGTGTTTTCAGTGTCGTCGAGGATGAACGGTTTCAATCCATTCCATCCAGTTGTCGAAAAAAATCCTACGATGAAGGACCTCTACTCATTAAGATGTTTGTCAATGGCGGTAAAAGAAAACAATTTTTTGGATGTTGTCTTTTTTTACTAAACTTCAAATGAATCTATTTAAGCAGCTATTATTCTGAGGGTTTGAAAAACTTTTTTTATGAAAATGTATTACATAGATTCGAAAATTAAAAATGTAATATTGGCAGATATTTAATTACCGCTGACATAGTATAGATAAAGACTGAAAGATGTATAGTCTTTCGATGTATTGTTACCAGCATTGCGTACAATTTGTTTATAACAGTGTGGAAGTCGTAGAGTATTTGAAACTGACTTTGATGATGGTTCGGTTTTAGAGATCTTTCTCTTTAAGAATCTCTGGTATAGTTCTATTACTAATGCTTTGGAATGGCTTCTTTTCCGTCGATTTAAATTATAACAACGGAAACTTAAATCCGTATTAAATCATTTCCAGTCAAAGCGGAAAAAATGCAGCAATTAATTTAGGAAACACTGCAGAAAAGAATCGTTTTTTAATTTGCTTTGTGAAAACAGGCTTATATCAAAATATTGTTATGATTCGTTGAATAGTGAATAAATTAATTGAGCTCTTGTGTATCAGTGGGGGCCCTTATGGGTATATGGTTACGAATCTCTTCCAGTGCGTATACAGTGAATAAAGGCGAAGATGCTCGATCGTAAAAAACGACTCTCCATTCCTGAAAACACGAAATACAGGTAACAAAAATACAGCTAGAGCATCATTAGTGGTAACTAACAAGACACAGCGGACAGCAAATCACTAATTAAATAACAGCTTACTCGGTGGTTGAAACTTTAGAGAGATAAGTAGATTCATTTTGCCGATAGGGATATTTATGGCGCTGTTTTAGCTTACTAAACTGGGAATTCGGATAAAACACTAGTATCAAAACAAAATGCTGATGTATGCTTTCGTATGCAACAACAGCACTAGTAATTTGGGGTATGGAAACATGTAGACAGTTTCTAAAAATTATTCTCAGCTAAAGTGAGCCAGCTCTACTGAATATGCTGCTCACATTACCAGAACGCGCATTACTGATGAAGCTGTCACATTAACTTAATCAGTGCAATGCATGCAAAGCTCTTATTGAGTTTCGAAACCGACAGAAGCTACTCAAGGGCGTTTATTCCTTAATGCTTTGAAGGGAATGAATAAGTTCCTGGAAACTGGGTCGTTGACAATTTACTCGGACAGAGGTCATAAATCTATGCCAGAAGAGGCGATAACAGATGTAACAGTCGTCGATAGATCACAGGTGGTAGTAGTCCCAGGATATAGGGCGACAATTGGATAGGAATTTTCCCACAGTATGGACAGTTTTGAGGCGAATTCTCCCCTATTATCCATACAAAATCAGCTGCTTAAGAACTCAAGGATAGTGATTATGATAAAACGATTAACATTTGTTCTGTCCTTTCATGCCGTTATGGAAGTTGACTGGTTCCCCATGTCAATTCTGTGTGGGGTGAAATACATTTTCATCTGAATGAGAACACAGAAAATAGTCGAATTTGGTTTCTTCGCAGTGTGAACAGTCCCACACTACGCAAGAAATGCTGATGTATGCATTTACCAAAAATCACTGTTTTGCGTGGTTTCACTGCCGAATTCATCATTGACCATTCTTTTTTTGAGAGTAACACTCCTACAGGACCAGTTACGTATAACGTAAGATATCACAACGTAGTGACTAAGTTTGCGATTTCACAATTGCAACAAAGAAATGTCTCAGTCAGGCAATCTTTCTGCCGGATGGTATACCACTAAGCATTGATTTAAAAGTACAGGGTTTGCGTCATGACTTTACTGATGGAAGAGTCATCAGTCGCAGTTTTACAGTTGCATGGTCGCCTCATTTTCCTGACCTAACTCCATGGGACTTTTGTCTTTAGGATCAGCTAAAATCAAAAGTTTATATTGGTGGAATCACGAACTTGAATTTCTTAAAGGATAACATATCACAGATAATGTGGAATATTCCTTGCGATATGTTGCGTACTATCGTAGAGAATACTAAGCAGAGAATTCACGGTATAGTTTCTGAGAACGGCACTCATATTGAGTTTGGTTGAATTTCTAGACGATAAAATAGGTGTGAATAAAGCTTAACATTTCAGTGTAATTTTGCATTTGTTATTATTTTTTCTTTTCTTATAGCATTTTTAAAATTGTACAGCACTATAAATACCCCTAGTAAGCTTTATAGAACTAAATTTTTTTCAAGGAATTCTATTTTCCATATTATTATTATTAGTTTAATTTGTTTTGGTGCCATTTTGGTTATTAGATCGAGCTACAGAAGGCTTTAAATAATCTCAGTTTGTAAAAAATTACCTGGTATATATATGCGAACTTGAATAAGAAAAATGATAATCATAACCAATCTTAAACTTTTCTCTTCTGACTACACTGGATAGATTTTTGTTAAAATGAATTATTAGATTTTCATGGAAGTATTATTCAAAAAGTTTTATCCAAAAGATTAACTCTATTAAAATCTTACAATATTATTTGCAAATGAAAGATATTTATTTAGATGAGTAAATATCACATTGTGTGAAATAATTGAACATTTGGTTCATTTATTTTTTTATTCTTTGAAGTTATTTAATATTATATTTAAATTTAAGAATTAATAAAATTATTAAGAAAAGTTGGAAGTTTGTGAATTTTTTTCTTTATTAATTAAATGAAGTGCATATTCTTTGTACCGTAATTATATCTTTGGAAACTTAATAATTTGCCCATTTTTATTCTATGGATTTATAAATTATTAAATGCGCATAAAATTACGAATAAATAAGATATGGGAGAAAAATAGCTCTTTAAAAAAACAACCGAAAATAGTGACGAATAGCATCATTAAAACACGATGCACAAATGGAAAAAAGCAAAACATTATATTTCAGCATGCTTTTATTGAGATGTAGTTAATGTGGCAAAAAGAATTCTTCGGAGATAGCAATTCTTGGAATTTACTGACATTTTTTAAAAGAAACTTTTTCTGCAAAAAATGCCATACATAAAGAAAGAAAAATGTACGTAGACGTAAAAGTGCTTACATACACTTTTCGCAATTAGAGGCAAATTAAGTTATTCCAGCCATGCTTTAAATTTATATTGACAAGGTTAATTAGAATGAATAACATCTTTTGCTTAAGTCTTAAGCACATTTTTACTTATTAATTAACTGCATGAATTAAAAGAAATGAGTACTTCTTTTTTCAAATTTCAGTATTCTCGTGTTTCTTTCTATGAATTTTAAACTGGTGTTCAATAGATGATTAGGTTTTTCTGTCTTAAAAAGATGAAAATCTTTCACTCATATTGTAAGTTTATCTTATTTATACTTTATGTTTCTGGAACAAAAATTTCGTTGATTCTATTCGGTAGATATGAAAACGATCGTCAAGTTAAGCACCCCCTTTCCAGAATATTGATCATTATGATCACTAAAATACATCTTAAGTTACTAAGCTTTCAAAAGATAATTTGATTGGAAGGATAATAAACTTTTCTTTTATTACCACTTTTACAAAAACATACTTACTTACTGGTTTAACAAAACAGTATAAATATTTTTGGAATATTTTTTATTTTGAATAAAGGGGATTATATGGACGATTGATTGGACATTAATCTTTTATTTCAACATGTCTCAAATAACCTGTCACTGCATTTATCAAAATTGTGATTTTTGTAAACTATATATATATATATTTGCAATCACAAAATGTATACTTTATTTGAAAGAACAATTTCTGTTCTAGTTATATGTCTTTTATTTTTTTCTTTTAATCAGATTGCCGCGGTGACTGGGTGGAAAGGTCTCGGCTTCGGAACCGGAGGGTTTCAGGCTCGAGACCCTATTCCAACGAAGAACCGTCGTGTAAGTGTGGTGTGGAGAGAGCGGTGCCAGCTCAGGTGTCGTTCTCGTCATCTGACCGTGGTTTCAAATCACGAGGTCCGTCCCAAAATAGTCCTAATTTTGCTTTAAAACGAGACATTAATATAACTAAACTAAACTTTTAATCTGGAAAATTTGCATTTAAATTCGGCAGTAATCTGGAGCTTATTATGCATGGTATCTGAGAATTGTTTGATACTTTAGAAATGTAACAACTAGGAACAAAGACATTATTATGGGGCCACATTGTATTTATACGATTTCTAGAATTGAGCTTGGAACCAAGTAGCGTATCACAATTACTATTTAATCTATAAATTCTCGGCTTGCCAATACGTAACATATACCCACACCCAAAAAATCTGAGTTCGGAATTTATTAACTTTAGGAATTGTATCGTAAGTTTGCAAAGGTATTTCTATTCTTTATTTTGTTTCTGAAATTTTCTAAAATCCTTTGTTTGGGTGTACGGAACAAAGGTCAATAGGTTTAACAACAAATAAGGATGCTTTATTCTACGCGTAAGTTTGAACACAAGCACACTGCAACCAAAATAATAAAATGCACAAGATCAACACTTGTAATAAGCAGCAACATGCTAGCTGCAAATGGGTAATAAACAACTGCAGCAGCAGCACAAATCACTCAGAGAAAATTCATTCAAACTATTCGCTGCTTCAACTATTTCTCTACACAACTGCTTGACTCTCAGTGCTTTCTCTCTGCCTTTTAGTTTCCTTGACATGGCTAAGAAGCTTCTAGAAAGATTTTGTAACTTTGCTTCTAATCGATATATCACTAAAATTCAAACAGTTTCTGGAACTTTTGTTTTTGTCTCCAAAACAGCCAAATTCGTTGTCAAGTTGCCAAATGACTGTCGGGCACATTGACCCGATATCCATTTAACTTCCGTTGGAGCTACCTGTAAAACTCTATTCTTTTCTAGGAAACTTCCTACGGTGGGAAGCAACGTTATGAATACTTACCAATATTCTATCTTCTTTTTTACTTAATAACGTAATAAGTTCAATAATTCTCGATTACCTTGTATTTCACAAATATTTCCGTTATTCCTTCGCATGCAATTTCTCTAATACATGATTCGAATTACAGTTATAAATTGTTTAAATTTTTTTGAATCAAAATTTTAGTGTAAAAATGTAATTAAGTCAAAGTAGTTATTATCTGAAACAATAAAAATCACTTGCAGTTGCTTAGATGTTTTAGTTGCTCTTTGTCTTATTTGGATTGCAATTGCAGTGAACATCCAAAATAAGACGTGACATGTAATTTGGAGATTTAATATATTCCTATTCTAGAGAAAGGGGGAAAAATACTTAAACTTTTTTGAGATTGACTTAAATAATTCTGTATAGTTTTTTTAAAAGCAGATATTATCATTTTGTTTTGGGTTTATCCGGAGCTGATGTTTGGAAAGCTATCGGCTTGGCCATATCGAATGCATAAATATAGTTCTGATCGGGAATTCTTTAATTTTTGGATGAACAGTATTCTTTGCTTGAATACAAAAGTTATCAAAATTTTAATGCAGAAAATCCTTTTTTGCTGCACTGAATCTCAAGACTCAGTTTCAAGATATGAAAATCGCGAATTAAAAACCTGCTTCCAAATATATGTTCCGTTGGGAACATATATTCTCACACTGGTTTTAGTGTGGTATGTAAGTTTGATGAGGGAAATATTTTGTATCGTCCCCTCATATGACTATGAATTTAAATTATGCATTTCATTCCGAGATATCTTCATGTAAATTCAAATTAGAATATATATTTATTTATTGTAAATAAAACTAAATATGCAGAAGACAGGCACCAACAACTAGTCATAGACAATTTTGCTCTATTTTTTATCTGTTGTTAATTCGGAATAGTAGCACTCAGTCACTATAAACAGTAACACTATATAGTATGTAATGTAATAAATGCAATATTCTTTGCTAGGAGGTTATAAATCCGCCTGCTTTGTTCAGCAACCCCCAAGAATCACGTTCTTTTGGGATCACTACGTGATTCCAGCTTGCTTCGTTCATTCGCCATATATGCATTTCTGCTGGTATTGAGAAATTATAAATAATTTCATTATTATAAGTAAAGCTAAATTATTTAAATGCATCAGTTGGTAACATTAATTTTTTATCATTTATACTAGAAACTAAATCATCAATTTCTAAAATTAAAAGTTTCAAGTAGCAAAGAGATAAAAATGTAAACTTTAGAAATCGAGAATATATAATTCTAAGATGTTTAAAAATCAGTGCTGAATTCATCTCTTTCCCCCTGTTTTGATAAGATGAATTTCATCAAGTACTGGCCGACGTAATGTTAATAACATTGAAATAATCGCAAAAGACAGCTGCATTTTATAATAAAAATGAGTCATATCTTTCAACATTTATGAACTACATTTTATCACAAAAAGTATACATATTATTTTGAATTATAATTGAGCTTTAATGATAGGACGTTCTGAGTAGTTAGCTACACTTTAAAGTGGCGAAAATAATTGGGGACAAAAATTGGCAATGTTCTTATAGTTCGGAAACATCATTCCATATACAAAATGTTTTACACATTATATTCATTCCGACCGGATCTCTTTATGAATGATTCTTTAGCATTTTCATTTGCACCAACTTCTCATGTTCGACGATGGTGATTTTTAATCGAAAATTGCTCAATTAAACTCGTTTTTTTTGTACTATCAAATTCCAAAGAAATAGCTTTGTCTCAGATTTCTGCCAAGGTAAGCACGTAAACACTACGAATCTACGAGTTGTTGGCAGAAGACAATTAATAAATTCTGCCCCTGATTTTGCGTCCACTTAAACATTACATACATTGTAATTGTTTACTTTTTTTTTTAGTTAAACGAATATTTTCAGAATTTTAATAACAAATGAATATAAAATTTAATTTTCGGAACAATATAATGTGAAACTACATACTATTATTTGACTGCCATCTGGTGGAGGAAAAAATGTTTCTATCCAATTACAGCAGAAAAAAGATAAGCATGGTTAAAAAAATTTATTACGAAAAGAGATATATTGGCAGGAAATTAATACAAACATTTAGTATATTAAAAAAGAATGCTTTTAAATTTTAATATTTTTATGTAAATTGGAACCTGTTAACGAGGACAGTTATAACGAGTAACTGGTATAACGAGGACAGTTGAGTGTCATTCGGATTACTAGTTATGATGAATGCTTTTAACTCGTCTCACTCTAAAGAGAAATGGCTTAGGGAGTGAGACATTAATTTTCGTGAAAGATGTTGATTGCATTCGAAGTATATTAAGTGATACATTGTTCTGTACAACTGACATTGTTTCTGTGACACAAATCGATTTCATACTTTGAGTACTCAGCTTATGATATATAGATTAGATAGTGTATGTAAGAACCACCCACTAATTTATTGATTCCTATTAAAATCGGGAATAATAAATATAAAGCTAATTTTAAGTTGGCGATATTATCGTGGAGCAAGATGCCACGAAATCGAGAAAGAACAAACAAACAATAATTTGGTTTAAGGTATTAAATCGAATCATTCATCGAAAAAAAATATTGATGGAACAAACTTTACAATATTTTATAAATTCATTACATGCTCATTGCATTATCATTCTGAATTATTCGAAGTTATTTCCTATACGAGGATATAATTTCTTATAAATATATATCAAACCAATGCCAAAGGAGCTATGCGAAAATAATTCTGTAGATCTTCGAGCGATCATTATGCTATCGGGTTAATATGACTGCGATTATGGTTTAGGGTAAGGACACAGATTTTTATAAAATGAATTTTATCTTTGTTTTCTTTTCTATGATAAATTAGCGATTTAACCCTTTGCATTCGGATGTATAATAATTGGATGCAAAATTACTCACGGCATACAAAGGTCCATTCTATTTCCGTGAGACTTAAAAAATACGATTCTATTAATTATTTTTCTCGAAAAAATTGATTAGTTGCTTCTTAATGTATGTAGATATTATTTTTAAATATCGAAATAAAAAAAATGTCAAAATGGTTTATAGACTAGAATGGCCGTTGAGAAGAACAACTTTTGTACAAAGGGCTAATCTTCTTCATTTCATATTCTGGCATTTAAGAAAATTGACTTCGTTGTTCACTGATTTCAACTGAATATTTTCTTTGTATCTATAACTGTGTGTTATAGAAGTTTTTATAAACAATTAATTATGCTAGTGTTTAGTTACGGTCTTTAATATTTCAGTTTATCCGTAAAGATTGGGGCTTGGATGTTGTGCTGCGATTGAAATGAAATGCCTGAATTCGATTTTTCTTGGCATAATAAGCGCCAAGCGTCCTTTCCATCCAGCCTACAATGTACGATTTTTTTGTATGCTTACGATCAGAGATCTGTGATAAGATTGCGTCCAATTAGGTGCATTATTTTGTTATCTCCAGATTTAACATTTTTCGAGGGAACACCATTTTTTAAAATGTATATTATCAGTCAACAGTGGCTAACACAGTTTGATTGAAAATTTTACTATCAGACAACAGTGACTTTCTTTCGCCACAGAATATCCCCGAACTTGGAATCTCTAGGATTCCCTGTCGATTGAAAGGATATACGTGGGAGTATTTATTAAGATAAAAGAAATACACATAAAAAGACATAAAATATCAAAATACACATGAAAAGACATAAAATATCACCAATACACATAAAAAAACTATATACAATATTATAATGATGAAAAAGGTGTTCGGTGGGGAGCATGAGTAGATGAAATCTATTGAAGTTAATATATTTTGGAGAAGAGCTTGGTTGAGAAATGAAATGAAAATTTATACTGGGCTTGGGTCTGGAGAAATCAATTCCTCTTTCTCTTGTAGGAACCGCACAAGATTTCTAATTTTAACCTTGGACATCTTGTTTCTCATGACAATGGTCCACTAGATATTTTCTAGGTCGTGGGTGGGTTTCTTGAGATGATAAGATGTGGTGAGAGGGCAGCTAGTGGCATAATGAAGGGGATCGCCTACTTCGCCGCAGCCACATTGATCAGTTTCTTTAATATGGAGACAACAGTGACTGATGTGGCTGTGTAAGTACAAAATCAGTCACCAGTATGTAATGAGGTACAAAATGAAAGAGTCACCAGTGATTCATGCTACTTGAACGGAAAGTTCAGTGTCAGTCATCGATGACTTGATAGAGCACTTCCAGAAATTATTAGGCTTTACAATATAAATTCGAAGAACTAATTGGTTAATAGCAAGATTGAATAATGAATTTTATGTGCTAGACATTTTTTTCAAAATATATTTAACAATTTTTAGGTCGAAAAGAGAAAAAAAGAGATAAATAATGATTTATTTGATATGCCGATTTTATCGTTTGATTTATATCGAGCAGTTGCCGAGAATTAACCGATTCTGATGACTAACTATTCTTTAGTATTTTGTTTCAATGTCTTTCATAATTTTTGATATTTATAAAACATTTTAAATCAGAAACATATTTTAAATAGAAACATTGATTAATTAAAAAAAAAGTCGTGATGGGTTTCTTGAAATAGTGCTGTAAAAGTTTCTTCCACTCTGGTTTGTATTCTGTGTAATCTCTTGAGTCGAAGAGCGTAGTTCCGATGTAGAGATACTGTTTAGAAGAGGAAAATAACAAAAACGAAGCTGTACATCATGAAAATCGCCTTCCTTATTACTCTGTCCGCATATTTATTACTTTGCGACAGAACGTGCATTTCTTTGCATAATTGATAGCACTTCGTCGATTCTAATTATGTTTGATGAATGATTAAGATAGGGTGGGTCATCTCTTGCCATATTTCATTTTCTTTCTTGGTGTAATTATTTTTGTCTACTGGCATTTCCGTTACTAGACACTGTTCTCTGTTTTACTCGTATTTCCTAGTCATTCTGAAATTCGTAAGACCTATCAGTAATCGAGTTTTATAAAAAAGAATACTATAGCCTTTTTTCTTTTTTTTACAAACTTTATTGCGATTAACAAAATATGTTTCCCAGCCACCAAGATTGTGTACAAAACGAACAAATTGAAAATTTAAATATAGAGATTCAAATTACTACAAAATTTGAGTGAGTTTCTATTTTTCTTATGAATGCACGGAATTTTCAAAGTTATCCTAGGTAAACTATATTTTTCTATCAGAGAAAGACTTATTTGGAATATTTCATGCAGTAAAAATATATGGATTGTCAAATACAACTTTAAAAGTATGTTGATTGTTAAAAATTTAAATTATTGCTAAAAAATTATGAAGAGTCTATTAAAACGTTAATTTCGTTTATTACTATTCTTTCGCTCTAATTTTCTTATTTACTTTTCCCTTAGTTTTCTTTTCAAAAGAGAAATAATTGAAATTAAAAGTTACTATTTTGATGTATTCTGATGATTGTTAGGTGTGTGCCAAAAGTGGCGTCACACCAGTAAAAGCTCATAAATAAAATTTAAAAAAAGACATTCAAATAGCTATCAAAGGACTAGCTATTCAAAAATTTGCTTTTCATACTCTTATGTACTAGAAGCTAAAAGTTACTATAACGGCCTCGCTTCGAGAGCACTCCGTTCCCCTGCTATGGCATAGGCATTGCGATCACATAGATGAGATGGAAAAGTTGGAAAAGTAAGCAGATTCTTGTACGTCTAGAGATGTAATAATTGTACGAGACTGATTTATCGTTATTTTGATGAAGGATGCATTTCTTGCTGGAGAAGTTGGGTTGTGATCGGTGATGACTGTTAAGTTTCCTTTCTCAGTTTCTGTATTACTGTTGCTACGGCAATCATTCATTGTGAATAATTAGGGAATGAGTAACTCATTCTCGGTTGGTTCCCCCATACCATGTAGAAACCGCGTTTTAGTTATAATATGCAGTTTATCGGTTGACCTTATTATGTAGCATTGAGTATTAAAAAGAAATTCGTTTCATTGCACAAAAGATTGTCTTATTTCCTAGCTTTTCGTTCAGATTGCGAAAAAAAATTATCAGCAATTTAAATAGGGAAAAAATAACCTAAAGATAAAAACACTCGAAAATTTTTCTAATTTTTGTGCAGAGGCTTCTTTCGTGTGTAGAGACTATGGAGATATAGCACTACAACATTTTTAATTCCCAAATTTCACTCTACTCACTTTTTGTTTGCATGCCATATCTAAATATGTTAACCATTTAAAGTGATTTTCTTTTGATACTTAGCTTGAAACGCGGGGGAATAAAAAAAAAATTAACCTTTAAGATAGAAATGGACAAAAAGAAAAAGACTCACGCACACGCACACGCGCGCGCGCGCGCGCACACACACACACACACACACACAGACACATTCACATTCACATTGAAAATATGTAAAGAATGTTTGAACATATATAAAATAATTTGAAAATATATGAAAATAGAAAAAAAACGAGGAAATAATTAATGAGAAATGATAATATTAATTTTAAATGTTACTATAGATAAATTTGAATAAAAACTATACAAAGTAAATTTCATTTTTTATTTGTATTTGAGAAATCTGAAGCGAAATACACAATAAAACGCAAATAATTTCAAAGAGCACGATTTCATTAAAAATATAGAATAAGATGGTTGTGTCAACGAACTAAAATAAAATGTAGGAAGTCTAAATGAATACAATTTTGTAAAGAGCTTCAGTAAATGCATTTACATTGAAAAGTATCACTGCATAACTTAGATAGATACAACATCATGAATTATATATTTTTTAATTAGCCGTCGCAAATCACCGGATCATCTTCGTACGCGAATATTCAAATGATCGACTTATGCAAATAAAATGCTCTTTAATTGCCCAAATGTTGAACTTCGACATTTTGAAATAGACCTTAAGATTCCGCTACATTCCGATGCATCGAACTTTGATTCAACATTTAATTCAAATGATTCTTCAGTTCTAGAGACAAGTGTTTGTGCTACTGAGTGCGATGAATGTTTAGTTATTCTATTTTTGACGATTTGAGTGAAGAGATTGATGGCGGAAGGAAGAGTGGCATTTGTTTTATTGAAATTAGGCAATTAAAAAAATTGTATGCTAAAATTATTATTTATCTGATTAATAGAAGCAAAATGGTTCGTGTCATGTAGCCGTGGGCCCTTACAAAAGAATAGCTTGCTATGATTGTTCCAGATTTCTTATGACTAGGGTGTAAAAGAGTGCCTATCACTGGACCATCTTCCAAAGCGAATATTCATCGCTTGGCATTGGAAGTTCGTAGCTCGAAGTCCTGTCTCACAAACTATCTACTTTTAATATTAGATGATGTTCGTAGCATCATGTAGTTCCAGCTATAGTCTTAAAGCTCCTTCCCACACTCCAAAATTGAAATTATGTCTGTTTGTATGTGAATATTCCCTTCAGGGGCTTTCTTTCGTTAGGCGAATGCGTGCTTCTCAGTCCGGAGTTACCGACGGATCTTTCTTTTCTTCTTTTCTTATTTTGATGGTGTTTGGGCAGGAGCCACCCATTCGAAAATATTCTAAAGGTTCATATTAATGGGGAAGCTGAATTCCGGCCATGTACTATGGTGTGGAGTATATTGTAGGTCCACGATGTGGTATAACAACGGGAAGTTTGGAATGGGTGATGAGTGACAATTTGATTCTAGCTCTGGAACAAAAGGTGTATTATAGTTCTACGAATCAGAAAGAAAGTTATGTATTGCTGCGGCAGCAAGGAATGTTGTGTGAAATTTGTGGTCTTTCTGGTAAAGTAGTAAGTTCGGTCCATCCACAGAGAAAAGGATACAAAAACCTATTAAGATAGGTAAGGAATATTTTTGCCACTGAAATGGGAATTAAAAGGTTGGTTTCAACTTTGGTATAAGTTTCTTGTGTAAAGCAGTGTTGAAGGTTGTGGGTGGTGATGGCGGTAAGAAGTAATAGCCCTGTATTTCAATAGGTAATGAGAAAACAAACTCGTTTTACCCATCAAACAAGGTGGGTAAAACGAGATAACTGGAGAATGTGAAATTTCAGACAATTTTGTTTGATGAGTTTAATGATTTGGATAACAAAGCCAAAAAGTGTAATAACTGGTGTAACTACTGGGAACATCTACCCTACGACGTAAATAAATAGGAGAAGATAAGTAGGGCCTGAGTCTCGGTTTTCCGGGATGCTAGTAGTCAAGGAGATGAGGAAGTCGGGCTATGCATGGCGCTTGTGGCTGGGTTGGCCTCCACAAACAAGAAAGTGGCTATTAGAGATTAATGACTTCGGGCACAGGATTATTTCGACAGTGTGTGTCTATATGGAGAAGGGTAAGGGGTTCGACCTCTCCAGAAAGATTATCAGGCTAGAGCATTAGCCGCCGGCATAAACGGACGCGGAATGTACTATCAGTTAGTCACAATAAATCCCGATTATATGGCTATAACTGGATAGTTGGCTGTAAATAAATGTCCCTATCTAAAAAAAAATGTGTATAAACATTGTGAATTTGTATAATATTTTTGACGAAAAATATTTAGATTTTTTACGAACATTTGATATTTTGATGTAACCCAGGGAAAAGTTATTTATTTTTTTCATTCGAGATAACTTTATTTTTTAGGTAGCTTTTATTATTATTAACAAATAATATTTTTATCTCTACAAGCATTTTTATTTTCACTTTGCAGTTCATGGATGCTCATCCAAAATTGCCTGCATCATCATGAACAACGGTTAATAAACACAGCAAAAATAGAGAAAACTGGTAGTAAAGTTAAATTCTTAATTAAAACGAATTGAAGATAAGTAATAGTTTTGTTAAAATTTCTTTATTTAAAATTTTACCGATTTTCTACATTATAGTTGATATATTATCCATGAAAATACAATAATAATCACTATATTCTCAATGAAAATATGATAATTTTTGTAAATTAACTATCAAACAGTTGAAAATAAATTAAAAAGGTGTAATTTAACGTTGCAGAAACCATCACTATTAGTTACAACACTCCCATAATGACAATGCAGGATTTTCCACTGGTTAAGACAAGTCCGCGTTTTTTTTCCCTTTCTTTTAAATTGCTACAACATTTGTTTTTGTTTGACCAAACAAAAAGCTGTAATACATTTCTACCCGTTCCAAACCTCGGATTACAACTTGTCTATTTCCGCTGAGTATGGTGGTGTACTTTTATGTGTGTAACGAAATTCCTTTCTTTATACGAAGATCGAATTTAAGCTTTGAAAACTCTTTGCACCTCAAGCATGTCAGTTTGTATTCTGCATTTAGAAGGCTAATTTACTACATTTGAGAGCAGAATTTCTTTAGTTGATGTAAATTTGATATTCAAAATACGAGAACTCGTGATAGTTGAATTTTGTTGTAACTCTTTAAGTTTAGAATTTTTATCTTTCCCAGAAAACGCTTCTTGCAGTGGAATAGCAGACATACCATGACTGTCTGTTAATTTCATTCTAAAATGATAGCGATTAACAGACATCTTCACAATATAGCTCGTGGATATAAAATCTATTCTACTAAGTATTATTCGCATTTCCTTTATAACTCTGATATTTAATCTGAACGAAAATATAAATGAATAATCTGTAAGTCTAAAGGCTACTTGAAAATGATAGCGACTAACAGATATTTTCACAGTATATCTCGTGTATATAAAATCTATTCTACTATATATTATTCGAATTTCCTTCAGAACCCTAATATTTAATCCAACTGAAAATATAAATCAGTAATCTGTAAGAAAAAAATTCAAATTGTAGTGCGCAAAAATAGATAACCTACAAATAATCGAAAATATTATCGATAATTTGCTTAGGAAGGAAATGTTGATGCCTTCCTAAGCCGTTGCTTGAATTGGAAATTAGAATTTTAAAATTAATTTAATGGAAACTATAGAAATCCAATGAAAAAAAAACCCTGCAACATATTTTGCGACGCATGTTTATTTAATAATCTCATTAATTATCTCACACAAAAGGAAAAATTCAGAACTCTTAAGTAAACAATTTTTAATTTGATAAGTAAATTCAAATAGCATTTTATCCATAGAAATAATTATCTGCAAATATCATTTCATCCATAGATACAGCATCTGCAAATAACATGTTTTTTTTGAGAATACTATTTGCAAATAATATTTTTCTTTAAATAAAATTTTAAATTAAATGATTACAATTCATTATTTTAAATCTTCTTCGTTTGGTTCTATTTAATCGTTATTTAAAGGCCATATGCAAATGGTTCCGAATACTTTTGTCTGAAAGGGATTAATATATGTGTAAGTATAATTTTGCAGATCCATGGACGAAAAGAAGAAACTTTTGAGTAAAATTCAATTTATTTTACACAGGAGACATAATTTATACACGAAGAAGAAAATCGATGATAAAGATATGAGTCAGTTTACATCGCGATGCAAAAGTAGTGACAGACAATTTTCGCCTTAGTCATTTCGCTATGATATTCTGACAAAAATTTCTTTGTCATGTGTAAACTTAGTAAAGGGAATCTTAAATATCTTTGAAAGGAATGCGTAGGTGTTAGGAATTTTTATCCCTTCATTTGGAGCCTGACAAATTGCGAAAGTTTTTTTTTCCTGGAGCGCGTTTTAGAAATAATTAAATAATAAAAAAAGATAAGGAAATAAGTTCAAGAAATTTGGACCATGAAATAAGAGAAAAATTTAAAATAAACATTTAAAATAAAAATTACGAACTTAACTAAGATTTAAACTATATATATATAGTTACAAAATTTCCGGGGTTTGTTTGGATAGTGGAAGTTATATGGTGTGGAGAACGCTCAATCAGCAGGCGGCAGTAGAAAAAGAAACAACGACGTTTATTTACACGAAGACACACAGGACAGCACAAAAACGACAACTATATACAGCACAGAAGACGATTATCTTCAGCCGAGACGTGCAGCATGCAACAAGATTCTACTGCAGACAGTAGCGCATAGCTTAGTTCAGCACTAGCTTGACTCCGTCGCTGCTCTGGTAACCCCTGGAAGACCAATTCTTCACCGTCGATTCCGACTACTCTACTCTGGCAGCTGCAAATTCCTTTTATAGGTATCAGAAGGCGGGGTTAGAAGCCTCTCAACCAATCAGGAACGTTCGAGGCGTATCTCGGTTCCTACTGGACGGACCGAGAAAATTCTCGATGTTTCGGGTATAATCTATTTTGGCGCCAAAGTCGCCAAATTCGTCGCCAAATGGTCGCCAAGCTCTAGGACCTCCGAAGCGCGTTCGGACTCCGTCCAATACAGATGACTGTAAAACCGTCTTTCTGATTTTCTGATGATGGAACCAACTATGCTGGGAAGCCGCATCACAGATTCGTAACACTGTCCTCCTCCTAAGGAATGCACGTCCCGGGCAGTCCCACTTCAATCCAACAGCTGGCGTAGGCTTCCGAATGATGTGATGATGTTGATGCGTTTGGGACTTCCGCACTTTCGAAGATGACATCATTCACTAATTTGGCGGCGACTAACGATCCATCCGAACCTTCTCAATGCTTTTGACACGGACCTCTTCGTCGTTTCGGATGGTACACCCAGACTTGATTTCTCTTCTTAAAATGCAATGTGTCCCATGGACGAAACGTTGAATCATAGTAGAGACCTCCGGAACGAATTCTTGCCAGGCTAGTCGGTTGGCCACTTTAAGCTTCTTCCATCGAACCAGTCGTATATCAGGATGATCCAACGGCGCCTTCTAAAGTCCACTCGAAAGCCAGGTATTCGCCTTCATCGCCAAAGCTTCCGCGGGAATATCTCCGCCTATTCCCGACACTTGAGAATTGTCCGCAGCTCTCCACACTGGATCTTCTGAAGAGGACATCTGCCTTTACGGGATGGGCTCTTCTGCAAGGACACAACTTGATCGGGTACACAGCAGATTCATCGGCTCCTATTTGCATGACACTCCTCAAAAAATCCACAGAAAATTCGAATTCTTGGAGGAAATTGAGACCGTGACTACAGGGATCAGCGATTTCAGCCACGTAGTCTTCTTCCGTGTCACTATGCAAGGAGATATCAAGAGGCTTGCAGAGAGGTAGTCCCTTTAATCTTTGGGACGAATTGAATCCAAACAGGGTCGCATCAACTCTTGAATCCATAGGCATCGAGCACGGGTCGCCACCAACAGACCCGTCCGAAGAAAGTCCATCCTCTCCATCCCCAAGCGCCTGCACTTTCGGTTCCATCCCAGGAGACTCACTCGGAGAAGACTGTTTCAGCTCCGCAACTATTTGACATTCTCCCTGTTTGCTCCTCTCCTCATTAAACCTCGGCTCATCCTTCGGATGGCTCAGCTCCTTTTCGGGGACAACGTTCTCCATTCGATCTTCAGTCTTTTCTTCCACTTGGTTCTCGCTGCTTCCTTCCATTTCTTCTGTGATAACTTGGATGTCTTCAGTTTTGTTAACTTTATCTTCTAAAATTTCTTTCCACGACGAAAGGCCTTTCTTTGATTCACTCTTCATTTTTTCCGTAAAGGCTTTCATTTCTTGCAAAAGTTTCTCTTGTCCGGCTTTCATTTCTTGCAAAAGTTTCTCTTGTCCGGCTTTCATTTCTTGCAAAAGTTCCTCTTGTCAGGCTTTCCTTTCTTGCAAAAGTTTTTCTTGTCCAGCTTCCATAGATTTCTTAATATCAGCCAACAGAGCCAGTAACTCACCATTACCGCTATCAGCCATCGTAGCCTGAGATCTCGTTTTCACCACTATCCCACTTTTGACACCAAATGTTACGAAATTTCCGGGGTTCGTTTGGATAGTGGAAGTTATATGGTGTGGAGAACGCTCAATCAGCAGGCAGCAGTAGAAAAAGAAACAACGACGTTTATTTACACGAAGACACACACAGACTCCTTTTATAGGTCTCAGGAGGCGGGGCTAGAAGCCTCTCAACCAATCAGGAACGTTCGAGGCGTATCTCAGTTCCTACTGGACGAGGGGTCGCGTTGGTCTGGTGGTACAGTCTCGGCTTCGGAACCGGAGGGTTTCAGGTTCGAGACCCGATTCCACCGAAGAACCGTCGTGTAAGGGGGTCAGTTGCACGTTAAATCCGTCCTGACCAAACGTCCTCCCGCTGGTGTGGTGTGGTGTGGAGAGGGGGGTGCCAGCTCAGGTGTCGCCCTCGTCATGTGACCGGGATTCAAAATTACGAGGTCCGTCCCAAAATAGCCCAAGTGTTGGTTTATACGGGACGTTAATATAACTAAACCAAACCACTGGTTTAGTTATATATACTGGACGGATCGAGAAAATTCTCGATGTTTCGAGTATAATCTATTTGGGCAAAGTCGCCAAATTCGTCGCCAAGTCGCCAAATGGTTGCCAATTTTGTCGCCAAGCTCTAGGACCTCCGACGCGACACCCGGACTCCGTTCAATACAGATGACTGTAAAACCGTCTTTCTGATGATGGAACCAACTATGCTGGGAAGCCGCATCACAGATTCGTAACAATATATATATATATAATATAATGCCTGCACTGATATTTCTTAATCTAATTTAAATCCTAACTATTTTTCTAATTTTTATCTTAATTTAGTCCTATTAACTGATCTGAATCTGATAGTAAAAACCACTGAAGGGAAAGTTTTGGTCTCTTTTGCTCTTCTGCTCATGTGTCGCAATGTAGACTGACGTAAATGAACGCTTCTTTTTTGCACGTGATATGCCTCCCGTAATGAAATGAAACGAGATTTTGAAATTTCAAAAGTTTCTTCTTCTTCGATAAGAGGGGCACCCAACTGCTAAAATACGTTTATATATATTTCACACACTAGCGGAGTGTAATTAATTTGAATGTCTGTGTATCATTACCTATTCTGCAAAATTATGAAAGAATCGAGATGCAAACTCTATCTTCGCCAAGAAGTTATGAATGAAATTCATATCTGAAACTGAATTTTGAAGTCTTTCCTCATTCATGTATTCAAAACATTATTTTTCTATCGGATAGTACTTTACAAGAAACGCAAGTTTAAATAAATTAAATATAATTCTTCTCATTTTTTTAAACGTCTTTTTTATTTGGTTTTTCGATTTAACTAATGTATATTTGTTCTGGTTTTGACGTAAATGCTTTAAGTACCAATAGAAAAAGAACTCATATACTTGCATTCCTTTCAAAGCAATTTTTATTATTTATTTATCTCCATATTTCCCCCCTTTCTTTTACTCTCGTACGACCACCATTCAATGTATTTCTATATTTTCAAAAATAAGAAGTTATTCAAAAACTATATAATCACATTTCCATTTGCTTCAATGCACACACGTGTATTTGAAAAAATAAAAATAAATAAAGGAACTTATTAAAATTAATAAACTCAGTAAATGAAATGCATAATAGACAGTAGCTGATACGGTCCATTTAGTTCCAGGCAGCTCAATGTAATTTACAGATGTAAAATCATGCATAAAAACATTTGGACACCTTTCAAAATCTTTTGTGATACTTTTTCATCTTTCATTTGCGTTTAGAATAAATGTTTCTACAAGATACTTTCAGACATAATCTTTCACTTGTTCTTTTTTGTTGCGGCTAAATGGAATTCGATTTAATTGCTTAAAAAATAGTTTTGCTGAGAAATGCTCCAGTAAAATCTTAACAAAAATATTGAGGTTCATTGAAAGTACATAATTAGGTAGAACGAATTCAAATATATATATATATTTCTTTTTGTGGCTAAATAGTTAGTACTTTTATTTTCCTTCTTTTAGATTTGAATGTTTTAAAAAGAGGTTTTTTTTTAAAAAAAGGAGCGGTGAAATAACTGGTATTTTAAAAATGTCTGGCTATTAAAAAAAAAAAAGAAATATTCAATGATTTTAATTTCACTTAAGAAATCATTTTCGATTTTCAAATATTGTCTTTGGAAGCATTTTTGTAAGATTACAGATCTTTTTATAGTTCGGTTTAAATATGCAATAAATAATAATTCATTGTCATTTCAATTATTTATTTTTCTTTTTGCTAGAATCATTAGAATTTTCACTTGCTTTATTATACCGTTATTCAGTTGGATAAAGCATAATTTATTTTTATTGTGTTCTGTGCAGTTGATGTAATAATTGTCCACTTTTTTGTTTAAAAATCAAATCTAATTTATCAACTAGGAATTTGCCTTATAAAAAATCAATATATATGATATAAGAACGTAAGTAACACAAGCAATCGGTTCTACTACTTAATGTCGAATGGCAAATATCAAATGTAACAAACCACCATATGAACGCTTCAGTTACTTTATTGAACGCTTTTATAATTATACTTAATTCAACATTTCACAACTAATTAGTAGTTACAAAACATTATTAGAAATGCTCGGAAAAGATTTCGCCGTGTTGCCAAAATATCCATTCAACCAGAAGAAACAAATATAAACGAAATCAAGATGATTAAAATTAGTGTCTAACATAAAGTTTAATGAAATGGTTTAATAGACTTAATCGTCACTAGAGTATGACTTATATCTTTAAAATCTGAAATTCGTTATTTCATACAATATGATTAGTTTTTTCAAGAAATAATTAAAAAAAATTATCAAATAACTGAATTAAAGACTTTAACGTTAGCATATATAAGTAATACTACTGGGGGGTATTGGGTCAGGGATGATCGATCTCTGATTCAGGTCTAAATTACGATCTGTGGATGAGGGAATGAAATGCATGAATGAAGTCCGCCCCCTAAAAAGGGTTGTGACGTGTGTATAGCTAAGCCGTACTCTTGGCCCTAGTTGGTGCTACTAAAAAAGCAAGAGACGCACCCTATCGGCTTAAATCGCTGTCTTCGTAACAGCGGGCTTGTCCAGGGCAAATACGATAAGAAACAACACAACACACAACAACACGTTAGCATATTGGCATTTTAATTTATCTAAAGAATAATTTTTCGTAAGCTAACGCAATTTAATTCAGATGTATTAATCTTATTAAATCTAAAATTTTATTAAATAACAAAGTGGAATTTTAATAAATGTATACCATATAACTAGAAGCTTCGCGCTCCCAACGTACAGGTCCTAGGTTCGATCCTCTGGATGGGCAAGGTTGACTCGACCTTTCATCCCTTCAGTGGGTCAATAAACTGAGGACCAAGCATGCCTGGGGACTAAACACTAGGGCTTCCGCTTGGCTGACCACCTAACCGGAATATATGCCTTGTACCCTAGGGCCCTCGGCCAAGAAAGCAGACATGGGCACTGTAGAAGCAGATTTGAATTCCTTGTTTTGCATTTAAAAGAACATAACTCATAATTAAAGAATAAGGAAAACTCGATATTTTGTCTGAAAATGGAAAAATCATTTATTCTGAACAGCTATTTTGTAGACATATACTTGCATCTCATTCTGCAGATATTCTTACATCTGATAGATTTTTTTTTTCAAAATATTGCGAATATTTTTAGAGATTAAGATAATACGAGAAAAATGAGTAAAATTAAGTAAAATATATCTGAACCGATGCTTTATTTCAGCGAAGCTTCAACTACGTGTTTTTAAATATCCAGTTTTAAGCCAGGTGACAAATCTGGCAGTTCTTTTATTCGTATTTTTTCTGTGAATTATGGAACAAATTTCAGTGTCTTCAATTGCAGTTTTACGCATCACCGAGAATATTTAACACGACTTGCTTGTTCTTGTTACATAAAGCTCAAAATTCTCAACTGCAACTTTTTTCAATAAAATTGATTGTCATGGTGTAAGTATACAATGAGTGTTGACTAAATTTTGAGCTGAAGACCTGCATCCATCTGTCTTAAGAATTTAAAAATTATTCGGCTATTATAAATATATTGATAAGAAATTTAAAATTTGATTATAACAAATAATAAAACTAATTGTATTTTTAATAAAATAAAACTCGCACATAAAAAAGTTAGTTCCATTGTTTTTAATTGAATTAATTATTGGAAATGTCATTTTTTGTAAGAAATATTCGATATTCCTGATTTGCAATTAATCGTTTTTAATTTAAGCCACACACATAAAAAAAATACGCCATTAAAATCCTTATATATCCTTAACTTTGAACATCGACAGTTATAACCGTAAAAGTAGTGCCTGGGTGGAGCCAAATAGCTTTCTAAGCGATGAGACGACTTATAGCATCACCTCTCAGCTAAATTTGGGGATAGTTTATTTAGCTCGATAATGACAGAAAAAAAAACCCTACTAAGTTGTGGAACATAATGGATTTAATAAGAAAAGTTTCTCGAGAAGAATGGGCTGTAGTGACTGGGTGGTAAGATCTTGGCTTCGGAACTGGAGAGTTTCAGATTCGAGACATAATTCCATCGAAGAACAGTGTTATAAGCGTGTCTGGTAGACATTAAACCCGTCCTCTCACTGGTATGTTGCGGAATCCAATGTTTACCTTGCATGTGCTAGAAATGCAGGTTTGTATTTTGCAATAAGAGACCAGAATAGCTTAACACATTGCGAACGGCGCTCTGCAACGCTCAAAGCGCTCCAAGGGCCCGCGCATTTTTGAACGCTCTAGAAGCATACTTGGTAAGCAGTAGGATACATATATGCACATTTTTAATTTGCATTTGGTATTATATTTGCATAAAGTATTCTTAAATATTACTGTATATTTTATGCATGTATTTATTATATAAGATATTTTATATTTTAACATTTATTTTACAGATGAATAGTGTTTTAGAGTGTGATATTTGATAAAGTATATTCCCTTGTGCAATGATGTTGTTCGGCACGATTTGAAGCAGTATCTTGTTCTAAGACATTAAGGACAACTCACGAATTTTCTGTTACGGATCGCTCATGAGTTTTCTCGTGTTTCGCGTCCCATCTGTTACGAACCTCACACGAGTTTTCTCTTGTTGCGTGTCCCGTTTATTATTGCTTCATAAATAACAAAGTTATGATGATTTCATACCGTACAAGTTTGACCCAAAACGTGTTGTCCCAGGTGTATGTCTTACATTGGGGTCCTTAATGTATTAAATATTTGGCTCTGGTTGGTTATGCATTGATTTAGCTGAAAAAACATGAAAACGAGATATCTCGTTAGCCGGCCACAACGTTCGACCTACTGAAAACGAGAAATCACGTCACCTGTATGCAGTGTGTTAATATCCCTTTCACTTGAAGGATTGGAGCATCAGAAATGTTAGTGGAGTCAGTTTTTCCACTGATGGGGAATCTTTATGATTCTTTATCATGGGCATGCAGTGGTGTTAGAAGTGGAATCTGTATTGATGGAGGATTAAACTTGGATGATGAACTCATCTCCTTTTTTTCTGAAGTTATTATTGTTATTACTTAGTTTTCACATTACTTTCAATCGGAGAAATACCGTGAATGCAGTGAATTTTTATAACATAATTTTTAACACACTACTGACCCCCACTCTCCACGCAGACGAAACGGCTTTCTCATTTCAGCAATTTTTCTCTTTCCAAAAATATTTGAAATGTGCTTTTTCGCTTAGTGTTGTCTTTTTTTAAAGCATGGAAACTGCTTTTTCTTTTCAGGTTGTTCTGAATTTGAATTTGAAAGTCACTTCATTTTTCATCATCTTTGTTCCCTACTTTAACACCTGTTTGAGACTGTTGGATAGTAATGTTACAGTGACAAAGCTCCAAGTGGTAAGAAGGATCTGATGAAAATTTAATGAGTCCTGTACGGAGGAAAGCAGGTAATTGCATTTATTTCTTTTAAAAAGCAAAAGAGCTAATTTACCTTACTATCATATTAAATGAAAAATTCAATCCTTATAAAAGGATAAAACTCAAAAACCTTTCCTTGCTACTTTAGTGCGAACTTATAATTTAGAATCTTTTCCTTTTTATAAACCTTTTTTTTTTTTTTTTTTACCTTTTTATCGTTATTTGAAAATTTCAGGAGATTTAATCGTCTAATCTGAAATATCGTAGCCTGTTAATGTTTTAAATCTCACGCACATGCAGGAACGCACATCACACACATGCAAGCACAAAGGCACACGTAATTGAAACTCTCTAAACCATTTATTAAAATTAGTTAAAAAAATTGTTCGAAAATAATATTATCTTTGAAAAGATATATTTTTTAAAATTTTAAATTAATATAAAAATGACATTTGTATTGTTATATGCCTCGAAGATGCTAAAGACAAACGAAGAATTTTTGTATTAAATGGACTGATTGACTTGTTAAATTAACTAATTTGAACTATTTAATTAATTGATTTTTAATTAAAATTTTCAGAAATATTTCGTTAGGAGTGTATTTAAAAAGGAACTATTGCCAGTTTGGTGTTCTAGGTCCCACGGTCTGTTTTGTATAATTTGAATTGTTTTTTCATAATGTCTGTCATATTAATTAACGTAACATAATTTGCAGACAGTTTGCATGCCTATAAACATAATCATATTAAAATACTCCAATATTCTTTATTCCGACTTATTTAGCCCATGCATCATAACCACTTTTGGAAGAGGATCCATAATCTTTAAAAAAAATTAGACTCTATGAACCAGCTCACCATTAAAACATTCAGAAATATTCTTTATTCCGATTCATTTAGCCCATACATCATAATCACTTTTGGAACAGGATCTATAATCTTTAAAAAAATTAAAGACTCTGTGGATCACTTCACCATTATAGAGCTATGTGATTATCGATG
>JAPMOR010043331.1:70958-98394 GCA_026543865.1 Argiope aurantia
ACACACACACACACACACACACACACACACACACACACACACACACACACACACACACACACACACACACGTGTAAGTAAGTTAAAGCAAACAGTATGGTGGAGGGATTCCACCGTTTCCAACCGAAAACATTTGGCGTTAGCGCAAGGGTTGCGCATAGAAAAAAAATCGACCTCAGGATGCAGGTCTCCCGTTCAACTGCTTGTCTGTCAACTCCACAAGGAGCTTCTGTAAAACGGCACAATGGGGCACTCTCTGATCAAGGGGAAAAAGAGGTGCTACAAAAGCTTTTTCCCCTTATGATTAGGGATCAAATAGCAGTCTGTCCCAGAATGACCTTCAAAAAAAGAGCATTGATTTTAACTGATACTTTGAATTGTTTATTCTCCTTGATTTGAAGATGAACTGATGCTGCAAAATTTCAATGAGGCGATTACTAGGGAAGTCAGATATATTTGCGTTTAAATTTTCTTTTTCCAGTAAATTTGTTATAGTTTATGCTTTTGCTATAAAATCTCAATGCTTGCAAAACCTTTGTATGCTTCGCTTAACTCTCCTTTTTTTTTAATGAAATTTATTCGATACTAGTCGCCTTTGGAGACTAGTTTGTTCGCACCAAATTTTGCATTGCAGGCTGTTAAATTATTTACACGGAATGCATGTGTTTGAAATTTAATCTTGTTATTTAAGATCGAAAATTATGATTTTTAGGAATCAGTATACTACAGATTATTGCACATACAAATTAAAAGCTGCATATACTGCAAAATTAATAAAGTGAGAATGTTCTTTCACAGTTAATGTCAAATTATGCGTTTTCTTACATTAATTTTAACACTGATCAAAGCATTTGATCGAATATATAAACTGTGAAATCAGTAGAGTTTCATCACATCATTAAAAATATTGTGGCTGATTGTGTAAATTGAAATTTAAAACTGTGTTAAAATTAGAGAAAATTTGTGCTTAAATAAAATAGGCATTCTTTCCTTTTCTTTTTCTTTTTTTTAAAGTCTGAGGCAGTGTAAAATCAATTTGCGCGAGCTTTTATTTTTTGAAGATAATTCTGCAAATACTGAAAATTTGCTTTATTTTTTTTATTAATAATTTAATTAACTTTCGAATTTTGAAAAAAAAAATGTCAGTGACTTTCCTCTGATCTTGAAGAGTATGCATCCAAATTTCATTAAGATTGAATATAAACTGTAGATTTATAATATAATATAATATAAGAAATTTTTGAGGTTTAGAAAAATTGATTCCACCAGAGGTCCACCATATACGCGGGTCTGGCATACGTTATTTCAGTGATGTATTGACAAGTTTCTACACTGTTAAGGGGTGAGATGCGGAAGGATGTATTCATTTCCGGAGTTCTTCATTATTTGACCTTGATTTCCGCCCTATTGGATATTTTTCCGTTCTATATTTCTTTTTTTCCACCTATATGGGTGTGTGTTGTCGTTTCTGATGGTACTATTTTGCTGTAACGCAGAATTGCGTATTGAATGATTATATGGCAAATTAAAAACTTTCATCAAAAAAATTTCAGAAGTGGCACGGAATATATTTTATATACGTTGTTAATCTGAAAATGTTATCAAAAAATTTAATAACAAGTAAAAAGTGTTTTAATATATATATATATATTTCTTAAAAGTGTAAATTGCCAAATTTTATGAACGGAAATCTTCTATTTATTCATCGTAATGTTATGTTTAGAGCCCTCTCAGCAAATAAAAATTGCTGTGAAGTATTTTATTGTGAGTTAATATCTTTTTTCTGACAATATCATGAGTTATCTGCAGTTTTTATGTCTCCTAAGACCGCGTATAATCTGAGTTCACTTTATTGTTAATGCGTGAACAACATCTCTTCCTTTCATCTTTCCTGGACCGCGGTGGCACGGTTTTAACCTTGGAAACAGAGGGTTTCAGGTTCGAGACCCGATTTCATCGAAAAACCGTCGTGTAAGCGAGCCTGGTACACAGTAAATTCGTTGGAACCAAACGTCCTCCCGTTGGTGTCGTGTGGAAGTTTAGAGAGGGGGTGCCAGCTCAGGTATCCTCCTCGTCATCTGACAGCGGTTCAGAATTACGAGGTCCGTCACTAAATAGCCCTAGTGCTGCTTTAAAATGGGGTGTTAATATAACTAAATTAAATTGAACTTAATCTTTCCTCCCACCCTACTTTTGACTAAATAAATGCATCCTGACGCATGCGCAAAAACGCGGAGGGTTTTAGAAAATGAAAATTATAGTAATAACGATGAAGCTAGCATAAATTTAAAACGAGACATTAATCTAGCTAAATAAATTTATTTGTAAGCTTATTGTTTAAAAACAATTAACATTTATTACTTTGGGCTACTAGCAGATTTTTAGTGAGGGAGATGTTGAAAAAATGTAATAAAATTTTAATTAAATCCATTTTTTATAATAAAAATCCAACGAAAATCACTAAAAAAATCATGCGTTTGACATTTGAGTGATTTCCTTCTCGATTTTATCCATTATCGTGACAGGTAATTGAATCTGTTACTAGTGTCGTCACGCGAAGTTTTTATCTATGTCGACTTGTGCGTTTTGTTTTCATGTCTGCTTTTCGGATTTATCACGTGTATTTCACTCGTTTCGTGTCATAAGCCATTCGCTCTAGAGCTAATGATCGTATAAACTTAAATTTCGTATGTAAATCTGAAACTTAAAATAATTTATTATTATTATTTTTTAATTAGAATTTTTTTTTTTAATTGCTAGCGCTTGTATGTTTTTCTTTGTACTCAGTGGGTATAGCTCTAGTATGATCCTTACATTCCTGCCTTTTCCTTCAATTTATAAACACATTTCCCGTTTTATTGAACTCAATATTCGATAAAATCGTAAGAGAAAACGCAGCTTGTATTAACTGGAGCAATGTAATTACGTTCAATGTATTAGGGTGTCCGAAAAATTTATTTCCTATTTCTAATATGAAATGAATAATATTTACTGTTTAAGATATTATTTATTTGTTATATAAGAACCCCCTTTGCTCTATTACCTTCTTCCCTCTCTCAGGAAGCCTCATTATGCCTTCTTTCCAAAATTGTTGCGTTTTGGACAAGAAATAATCCTCGAGGTGCGCTTTTATTTCGCTGATGTATTTAAAGCGCTTATCATGAAGAGAATTTTTTTAAGGGTAGAAAGAAATAATAATCAGATGGAGTGATATCTGGAGTGTATAGAGAATGCGGTAAAACATCCCAATCAAACTGTAAAAGCTTTTCTCTTAAAACCAATGCAATATGTGGTCTCGCGTTGTCATGATGAAAAACAACGGTTCGTCAGTTCATTAATTCTGGCCGGTTTTTTTTGCTATGGTAGCTTTCAATTGAACCAATTGATGACAGTATTTCGTAGAATTTATTGTTTTACCTTGTTGAAGGTGCTGGTAGAAAATTACACCTTTCCAATCCCACCAAATGGACAAAAGAGCTTTTTTGGAATGTAGTCCCGTCTTTGTGACAGTTTAGAGCTTTGGGACAAGTGAAACCGGTGCCATAGACCGCTAATAGATAAGCCTGTATGTTTGCACAAGCAGAGCCAGATAAGACCGCGATGCGAAAGAAACTTTTGGGACTTTATGCGTGTGAGCTTCAGATTAGGCACAATGAACTCGAAGATGATGAAGATATTCCCAGCTTATAATCATACTGTGATTGGCACAGGGAGACTCTGTCGCGGCTTTTAGTCACGGAGTATATTCAGTGAAGTATTGTTATTAATATTTCTCACAAAAATGGTGATGTGGATGGGACTGAATGGCTAGATAGCAACCATTGATGATATTTAGGTCACATAAAATAAAAAGTGGCGAAATCTGTCCAGTGATTGGTGCTTGGAAACTGATTCTTTGGTTTATCTTAAATATTATAAATATTTTCAAAATATATAACTACATGATCTAATATATAATTATTTTATATATATATAGGTTTTGAGAATAATTTTTTTTAGTTGCATTTAGATTTATAAAATATAATATAACCTCAATTATCCGATTCAGTTAAAACCGTAAACACCTTAGATGATCAAAAGCTCGATTGGCTAAGATTAAATCTTTAATCATTAAGTTTTTTTTCTTTCAATGAAGTTTTCACAAATTGTGTATTTGGAACTACAAAAAATAACTTCGTAAGCATTATCACGTATTAGTCGAGGTTTTGTTCGAGTAATTCTTGAGCGTGGCTATTAGAAAGATGTTTAAAAGATCCACTTCTGATAAGAAAAGTTAAAACTTCAATCACTGATAAGATTTCCAACTGTTACTTATTTCCTTTGCATTTCCCCGAAGATTCTTTAAGGACTTTCTAAAGAATATTTTTCCTCACTTAACAATTTTTAAAATTTTCTGAGACATTTACAGCAATTTGCTTTTATGAAAATGCATAGACATTGTTATTTCACTATTAAAGTGCTTAAAAATGGAACTACGATTAACTCTTTGCTCTCGGAAAAGTAATTCGATGTATAATTATTCACCTAATACAACGATTTGTTTATTGCACTGAAAAATAAATACGTGATTGTTTTATGTCGAATTTCTTTGAAAAATTAATTTACATTATGTTACCATTATGGAGTCGTTTTTCACAATCAGAATTGAAAAATAAATAGATAAAATGTCAAAAGATGCGGCGTCTTGAATGGTGAGTAAGAGGCACCGTCCGAGTGCAAAGGGCTCATATTGTTTTTTCAAAATAAATTCTATCAGTATTGGTTTTAAATTATAGAAACACTCCACCTACAATGATATTTCTCAAGCCTTGGTATTTAATGCCAACTTTGACACTTTTTTTTCCTGAAAAATTCTTTAACATTATTTGTAAAACTGAAAAACAGTTTTCATGTAAGAGCTTGGTTAAAAGAGGTTCGAATATTCTTCGAAGCTCTTTAGAACTTTTATCCTGTTTCAGAAATTTTCTTATGCAGATGAGCAACTGTTTTTAATGTTTTTCTTCTTTTTTTTATTAGGTATGGATTTATTTTTAAATAAAATCAATTTGAAAATACTTCAAATATTCAAAAGCTGATTATGTTTTATTAAACATTTGATTGTTGCGATGTTTCCTTAATTTTTTTATTTCCCTCTGTTTCCTTAGTTTTTAATAATAGCATATGCATTCTCTTAAATTTACTAAAATAAAAAATAACTTAAATAATTATTATGTTTTAAAATATGTTGAAATGCCGACCTATATAGGCTGTTTTATTAAAAGCTACACTATTGTATTAAAAGGCCTTGTCGTGTGTTTATATGCCTATCTGCGCCATTAGAACTACGTGAGATTAAGTATCATGGAATCAATATTTGTTTAAAGCATATGCAAAAACATGTAACACTTTAGGTTAGTATTCCTTTTTCCATTTTGTAATATTAATCTATATTTTATAGGCTGTTAAAAAAAATGCGGTCGGCGTTCACAATTTGTTTAAATGGTTAAAACAGTAAATAAAGCATGGTTTTGGAAACAAATATGCGATTTTAAAATTAATATATTCACAAATTTATCTTCGCTTTGTTACATCCTGTTTTTCTCGGAGTGGAAAACAATATTACAACTATTAGGATTTAAATTAATTCAGGAATGTATTATCTATTTTTACTAGGAGCTTATATTTGGCAGTTTTTTATCTATTGATTTTATCTTCTGACATTTCGAACAAATAAAAATTGAAAGGGGCGTAAGGAGGAGAATATTGCGCAGACCCTTTAGAATTGCTATCTCTTCACATTTAGAACAGCGGGAAAAAATCCATTAAATTTTATGAAAATTGAATATGCACATTTCGGTATGTATAAATTTTGTTTTATTATTTCGATATGCAGAACTGGATTAAATTACTTTTTTAATCTTATCCTTGTTGGTTTTTATTAAATAAAACTAAAATTACAAAAAAAAATTATAAAAATGCGATTTTATTAGTGTGTTAAGAAATCGAATACTGCTTTTTTTTAATCAAAAAATCTCAGAATCAGGACAAGAATGTAAAAACATAACAAACTGACAGAAAGGCTTTGAGTATATTTTAATTTTAATCACATTGATATAATATTTCCATTTTTAATGAATGTCTAGGAATTTTTTTTCTTATGATATTTATCCTAAATTGTTGATTGCATTCTTATTGTATAGTTTTAGCTTGTCATCCTTTTGAGCTTTTGTTTTGAAATTCCGAATATTATTTTAGGCAAAAATATATAATTCTTTTTCTTTCTAATAAAAAGCATGTTTTATATTAATATTTTTAATTATTTTCTACTTTTTAACCTTTATTTTATTAACCTTTATTTTATGATATCAATATTATGGAATCTTGTTATCATATTCTTTTTAAAATTAATAACTAGACGATGTTTATTGTATAAAAACCAAGTTTATATATCGAAATAATTAAAATTGTATATTAATAATATTAATTATGATTAATGTATAAATTATGTATTAATTTGTATACAAAAATTATAATATTTATATATTATAATTAATATATAAATTATATAAAAATTATATATTAATTTATATATATTTCAAAATAATATATTGATTTGTAATGAAATTAAAAAATATTTAAATAATATATCGTCATCAAAATTATACAAGTATACATACTTGGTGTTTCTTTGAAGTGACGACGCCTTCAAATGGCGCTACTAATTTATCGTTTTTTTAAAAAAAATTTAATTAATTAATCTCGCATTTCAAAAAATTTGTGAGAATATATTTGGTGTTTTCGAACTCATTTGCAATTTAATTATCGCACTCTTAACACAACTTATGTTTATACTTTAAACACCTTTTATTTTCTTTATAACTGCACTTTTATGACTTTAACTGCTCTCTTACTAATTTTTTTCTTTAAAGAATCTGTAAATATGCTGTAAATATTAGAATATAATTTAAAAATCAAGCTTTATTATATTCAGTGGAGTTTACTACACATACAATAGCTTCCAGAACATTCCAGTAATAGCGAACTTGTGATCAAATTATTCACTATTACCTATTTGTTACTTTCAACTACTGCAACATAAACGACAGTACAAACTTTCAAAACTCAGGAAGTAAACGAAAATTTGATTCCAAGATTGAAACAAGTCAAACGAAATAAAATTGTATAAAACCATAATCGTACATTAAGTTATGATAATAGTATTCTTAAAAAACATTCACCCTTCGTAATTAAAATAGATCTTATACGCATTTAAATTAAAGCAAAATTGTTGCGTAAGAAGTTTAATTTCATCAATAAAAAAATTCCGTTAAATGATCGTATTTAACATTTTCTGGAAGTATTCATTTTGTACATAAATGTAACATTTTTTTTTATTGCATGATTGTGATATATTCGTAGACCGACACTTGCTGATCTAACTGCTTACCAATCAGCAGACATAGTTAAGAAAATCATTTTTTTCGAACTTAGAAACTTAAGAATAAAAAAATGGTAGAATTAGCTTTCAGCTTAATATTTATTTTCTCTCTCTCAGTTTGAACTTAAATTCGTTTAGTTGTATTTTTATTGTTCAGAGTGCAAGAAATATTATCTGAAAGATATGGATTGATTTTAAAGATCATCTTAAACGAAAATTTAAATTACAACACGCAAGGTATACCCTAAGACACAACATACACAAAAAAGTCTTTTGGTGTCGTTTTAAATGATCTTTTCTATTTGTAATGGAATTAGTGAAAAAGAAATCTCTCAGATTATCTTGAAGGTCTAGCAAACTGCAAAGAGGGTTTTTACAAAGAATGAGAATTAAAGGAATTGTATCCTTTGACCATCTGTTTAGTGATTTAATAATGTCTGGATAGAAATGAACAAGTTGAATTGAAGAAAGAAACACAGAGTGGGAAGGGGGAGATGACTTCTTGTAAATTAATATTTTTTATTTGAACTAAGTGATAAATATCTTCATTTCAATATTATTGCTACTAAACTAATTAAGATTTTATTTATCATAGTAGATCACTTTAAATTGAATCATTCGTAAATATTTATAAGCTTTATTGGACCTTGGGCAAGAAAATATTAGGAACAATAAAATTCGCAGAGGTAAAATAGAATAGAATCGTGTAAATAGGATTATAGTTGGAATTGATTTTGTAAAAAGTATATTAACTCATAAATGTATCTACAACTACTTTCATATCCACAAAGATAAAGTACATGTGGGTGCATCAAGGACACTGCTTATTCCTGATTTTACTCGTAGATATTGTAATATGAAAAGATCGCGAGGAAGCATGCCTCTTTGCTGATATGCTTCTTGCAAGAGTTTTCTTTTCTATCAAATCACTGATTTTTTTCATATACTTTTATTTAATTCGATTTTTGCCATGCGTGTACAAATATAATTTTTCAAATCGATTTTCTCCCTTTCTCTGACGTGCTACAATCTGGAAATTTTATTGGGGTATACAATCATATCTGGCTTAACGAGTACCTTTCATAACGAATGACACGCATAAAGAAAAAAAAAATTAACGAGCGTTGATTCTTTCAATAAACAACAATGATGTATAGTGATGTCACATGCTAGATTGGTCTGTATTTCGGGTGCCAATCTGTGCTGAATCCTTGTTTAATGTTGATTTCTATATGGACGAATAGCGTTGTCAAACGTCATTGCCAGAGCTTTAAGCAAACGTCTCTGCAACCGGACGGAATCGTGTCTCTGGCAATATTATGGGACTGAAGGTGGAAGCGACGACATCGATGAGCTGTTGGGATAACATAACCAGAACTGCCAAATAATTTATAGATCTGTTTTCTTTGTCACTGAAAAAAAAATGCGGAGAAGATTTGCTCAGAAGAAGAGGTAATAATAGCCTAAGTAAAGCAACACCCTTGCAGTAAAATAAGGGAGGTGCTGAAAGCATGGGAAATTATTTCAGTGTGCGTTGAGATGTAACACCCTAATCGGGCATTGCTATGTGCTCTGCTAACTCTTCTAACGATAATGCTGCACCAAATTTTGAAGCGTAGCCAAAGTTAAATGTCTACAGATAACTTCTTGGTAATAAATAAATAAAGGATGCATTGTAAATAATAAAGTTTATTGTTATAAATCGGTTTGATTTTTTTTTTTTCGAAATGGATGCATTGATTTCGTTGAAAAGGAAAATTATTTCGATTAACGAGTGTTTTGCATTACGAGTAAGATTTAGGATCGAATTATGTTCATTAAGTGAGGTTGCACTGTGTTATACGATATTATGTATTCTTGATGATAATTCTGATTTCAATATCTTCAGAACTTAATTATCAACTAACTGATTAATTAAATTAAATCTTGATTCCATGCACGTAGCGCCATCTGGTAATGGATTCAATCCTTGTAAATTCGAGCCAAATTTATAATAATGAACTATAAATTGAAGTTCAAAAACCAAAAGTTAAATGAAAGAAATAATTCTACATTTTAGCTCTCTAATACACTCACATTTCTTAAAAGTCTTTTTATGATGAAATTTAATTTTGATTATCCAATTCTTTTGGCGAAGAAAGTTTTTATTGGCATATGAAAAGAATACAATTTTTTTTCTCCTTGTGCTTCAAAAATTAATGGTAGCTTGTGGCAGTTTATTTAACATTCTGTCTCCTTCGATAACTAGTTTTTTTATTAATATACAAAACTTTATGGTGTGACGAAAAATCAATACGTCTTATTATTCTTTTTCTAATTATTCTCAAGGAAATGTCTCTAGTTAAGTTTTTATAAAGATTTATTAATGTAAATTTTTTAAAGTATAAATTATATTCATTATTTGGATTACTTTCCTTAGAAAAAGTTATTTAAAATGCTAATTTTTGTATAATTTTTCCCTCTGTCTGACTCTTTTTGCTGTCCAAGTATTATTCATTCTTTTTAAATTTATTCGTGCTATAATTTTCAGGAAATGAAAGCTCGACGTTAGATCTTAAAGAGCGGAAACGATTAATCCTTTAGCAACCGTGTTTATTAGACTGAAAGCTTTTAATGTTGATAATGAAAGTGCAGCTTTTAATCTTCCTCTTTTGGAACCGGTAAATAAATGACGATATTCCTTTTCATGTTTTTGGTTTGCATGTTATTGTTTTGTAAAGTAAGCGCAGATAAAGATTTTGTAACCATCGAAGGATTCCGCTGGATTTCTATATTTCACACATTCTTGAAGCCTCAAGAATGTGTGAAGCCACTTTTGCCATTTTTGTTATTATTTCCATCTGCTTTTGAATAACACTTAAAATTAACTAGATGAATGAAATTTGGTATTCGATCTTAAAACCGGAATTATAGATTTCTATCAAATATCGGATGAAGTTCATCTACAGTGAGGCGATTTTTTCCTCCGTGTTTTCGTGAATGCTAGCCGCCTTTGGTGACTAGTTTATTGGCAAAAACTATTGTTTTTTTTTTTTTTAGCTGTTAGTTATGCATTTCTTTAAAAAGGGCTTCAACTACTAATTTGATACGGCTAAAACAGTTTACTGCAGAATATAATTTTACGAAATAAAAGCGGAAGTGAAAATTCTACTACGGATTGAGTAATTGACAGAAATGCGCGCTTGGATGTTTTGATGGAGAATTTGAATTCCATCATAGCATTTAAAAACATTGTTTCAGATAGTACATAAAATTGAATTAAGAATATTATTGTAGTTAAATGAAAATTTGTACAGACGTGAAAATTATACCTTTAAAAAGATAATTTTTAGATGGACTAAATGATATTAAATGGACTTTATACTAAATGATACTAAAAGCAATTTTGTATGATAATTATTTAGGAAGTTATGAGTATCAATTTCCGTAGGCATGTCATAAAGATTATGGTTAGACTTAAAATTAATATACAGGCGCTAAAATGGAAAGAAAATTTGGAGTGATTTCTCGCCAAATACAATCGTGACAACATATATCAAATTGTTAAAGTGCATTAAATTTTGGATGAAATACGCGAAAGAGTTGCCTATTCATGTTATTCGCGATCAGTGAAAAACGCAACAAATAAGATGAGTGAATTTAAGCAACTGATATTTTTTTCATTAATATTCTAAATCTGTATTTTTGAATTAAGTTGGTCTACAGATAGACAGATTGTTTGGTAGTCTGTCTATGCGAATTTCAATTCAATATTTCAAAAGTACAGCAATCAAAATAAATTGGAATTTGGTAGATTGGATTGATTTGCAAATTTTTAGATCCTTTTAGTCATAGACAAGTGGTCCCAAATGCCTGTTCAATTTTCTTTACTGTATGGCAAGAACATATTATGTAATAATATGAAGTGGAGGGGTGAAATTTCCACTGACTGAAATTGTATCTGCCTTTTCGTGTGTCTGTGGACATGAATTACCTAACCGGCCAAAGTTGCAACCCCAGAACCATCTTGCCTATTCTCTAATAAAGGCGTTATCCTTTTTCCTCCGGGATAAAATTGTGAACCTTGTGTTAATATTTGGACACAAGTTACGAAATATAGATCTTTGCTTGAATTTTGTATTTTTACTGAATTTATTGCTTGATACTTGGCGACTTTATTAGCGATTAATCTTTGGCATGTTGTTAATGGTAACCGATGTTGGACCTTTTGTTTTAGATGCGCTTTTACCAATCGATTGAATCAAAAATTTGACGCAGAAATATAAAAGTAAAAAAAAAAAAAAAAAAAAAAAAACACATACCTTCTTTGATATAGTTAAGTTGCCGTGTTTTTGAAATTTCCCATTTACATGTTTATGAAAATACGCATCAGTAGACTGTCAATTAATTTGCACCTTGGCAAATTTAGCTTGAACCTTGATTGGTATCTACAATTTAAATAGTAAATCTATTCATCAAATTTATCCATCTATCTCTTATCGTTTTGTAGCTATCGTGTCGGACAGCCGGACGGAAAGACTTCCTCTGAACGGATTTAGCCCAAATTTGCTAGTAATCTATAAATTGGATGTGAAGATCATACACCAAATTTCATATGTTTAGCTGTAGGGCTTATTTCTCGTATTCACAGATACACAGACATAAAGCCAAAATTGTGTATTTCGAATTTGGGGAGATCTGAAACGAGAAAATTCGTCAACATCTTGAATTCGAATGTTTTGACGATTACAATGCTAAATGCCTATTCGATTTTTTTTCCTTCAAACTATGAAATATTGTTACAAACCTGCAATTCGGCTTCCCAGCATAGTTTGTTCCATCATTGGAAAGAAAGTTGTACAGTCATCTGAATGGGACTAGCGCGTCGGAGGTCCCAGAGCTTGGCGACAAACTTGGCGACCATTTGGTGACGAATTTGGCAACTTTGGCGCCAAAATAGATAATACCCGAAACTTCGAGAATTTTCCCGATCCGTCCAGTAGGAACCGAGATACGCCTCGAACGTTCCTGATTGGTTGAGAGGCTTCTAGCCCCGCCTCCTGAGACCTATAAAAGGCTCCACAGCTGCCAGAGCAGGGAGTAAAGGGCAAGCCAGTAGTCCGATTTCGAAGGTAGAAGGCAGTAGGAGTTCGAGAGTCGGAGAAGTCTGAAGACGGAGCGGAGGAGTCGTAAGCGACGGTGAGCAGCGACGGAGTCAAGCTCGTGCTGAACTGAGCTGTGCGCTACTGTCTGCAGTAGATTCTGGTTGTATGCTACACGTCTCGGGTGAAGATAATCGTCTTCTGTGCTGTATATAGTTGACGCTTTTGTGCTGTCCTGTGTGTCTTCGTGTAAATAAACGTCGTTGTTTTTATTCTACTTCTGCCTGCTGATTGAGCGTTCTTTACACCATATCACTCCCACTATCCAAACGAAACCCGACAGAAAATTTCGTAACAATATATATGACCATATTTATGAATAATTTTTATTATACTTGCTGCAGTTCACGTTTTATATAAATAAAAAAAGTTGATGATTCAAAAAATCATCCAATAATTGCCCATAAAATCTCATTCAATGTTTGGTGATTGTGACGGATGGACAATTCCTTTAAAAATTTCTTTTAGTGAGCTTCTGGTTGAGCAATACCGTATCTTCCGGCTTTTATTTGGACGTTTTATCTTCAGTACTTTATCCAAGATTTACTTCTTACAGTGTTTGGTAAGTTTTATTGTCTCCTAATCTTTCCAATCTTCACCATTGTATTGTTATTCTCTCTGGCATTTGAATATAAATAATTATTTTTTAATAACCGAAATTTCTCTTTATTTGCTATATTTGGTTGAACATTATTTCACTGTATTTTTTATACAATCCATAGTATAGATTTTCTGCGTTCTACATCTAAATAAGGAAAGGAGCGAGAAAATATTTGCCTACAAATGTAAACATTTGCTTTTTTAGAATTCAGATGGAGAATGAAGAATTTTATTTTCTTACGAAACTTTCTTATACGAATTTATCAGCAAAGCTTCTTAACTAAATATCGGAAATACATGTTGAATGAACGAGGGACGTAAAATTATTAATTAAGTAACATTTCTGGAATATGCTAATTTGGAGTCGAATTAATTCCCTCGACAGAAAAATATTTTCGTCTGGTGTTTATCTACGTAAAAATTATTAATTGTATTTAAATATTTTTGAAATACATAAAATGCATTTTAGGAAGTATTTATCGTTAAATACCCTAAGGAAAGCATTATATACAGGGGGTGCTTTTATATTCCTCGAACGCATGGAGAATTTAGGTACGAGAAAACTTCTTCTTCTCGACTACCTTGTTCCAAATCCTTGCATTCTTAGGGCCATTCTCTTCGCCAGGCTAATTGTCTCTTCGATATCTGTTTTTGCGATCTTCACAGAATAAACGTCTCCTGCGACCCTATGTTTTATGAAAATTTTTCATCTCCTTAATGCCTACTATCACTTCTCTAAATTTACCTTTCGAATTTGGCAACACTCTCTATAAACATCGGTACCGATATTGCAGCGATGTTTCCCAGCAGACATTTTAGTTTTTCTTGAATGTCTTAAAACCTTCTCAGTTTTCACACTACAGACTTACATAAAATTAAAGATTATAAAATTCCTTATATTTGCAAACTTTTATTTTTCCTAAAGTTTTAATATATTTGCAGATAAGGGTTCTAAACAACTTTTTCGTTTTCAATAATTTACGACCCCCTGGTTCGTCAAATATGCATGTTACTTAGATGAAAAATAGCCTTTAAAAATGTACTTTCACTTTTAAAAAATTCATAGTTGAAACACCTTTCGCTATTTTTTTAATTAATTTTTCACACTTTCCAAAAGTTTGCCGACTCCTTATATTTTTACGATTTTTACCCTCTAAACGTCGTTTGGGACCCCGTGTTGTATGGTGATTCTTTATCCTCTTGATGTCTCCTATCAACCTTCTGAATTTGTCGGTCGAATTCGGCAACACCCTGTATATATATATCGTTATCGAAGAGCAAGTTATGAAACACAGGCTTTTTAGAGAGAAAAATTTATTATTAACTATTATAGTAACTAAAAGAGTTATTATTTAATTATTATATGTTACTACTTTATGTAAGGAAAAGAAAATGGATTGATTATTATTGGCCATTTTTGTAGTCTTTCAATCACTTCCGTTAAAAAAGGGTGTCATAGTGGCTTGTGGTGCGGTTTTGAATTCGAAAGGTTTCAAGTTTGATTCCATCGAAGAACCATCTTATAAGTGGGCCTGGTGCACGCTAAATCCGTCGGGGCCAAATATCCTCCTGCTGGTGTGGTGTGGAAGGTTGAGAGGGGAGTACCAGCTCAGGAGTCGTCCTCTTCATCTAACCGCGGTTCAAAATTACGAGGCCCTTCCCAAAGTTTGCTTTAAAGCCAAAGTTTGCCAAAGTTTCCCTAGTTTGCTTTAAAAAAACGGGATGTTAATATAACTAAATTAAACACCGTTAAAAAAAAAACCTGACAGATGAACAAGGCAATAGTTAATATATTTTGCTTTAGGATGGAAGGAAATAAATTTTTTCAAATTTTGAAGCCAAATAAGCAACTTCACGATCAGCTTTTAATTTTTTTTCAAATTGCCGTATTTTCTCTAGGTCTTTCTTCGTATTTTTTCTTCATCTGATATCGCTGGGCGCTCAATTAGTATTTTAAAAAACAACACAGAATTGACACATTTATTGCTTAGGTATTCAGACGATTACTAGAGAAGGGACAAAAAATTTTAGTTATTCGAAAAAGATAAACCAACCGGAAAGCTATTCATTAGTGTTGCCACTACTCAGTATGTATAAAAATAGAATTAATAAATAATATTGTTTTAAATTCATTTGCTTTTGATTTGGTATTAAATGAAGCTTTACTTTAAAGCTTTTGACACCATTTCCCCTTCAAGTGTAATATAAATGCACTTATTAGGACGTAAGGATCATTTTCATTTAATATTTCAAACAATACTGACAAAACAAACAACAAATGCCATGCGTCAGGTGACTCGCTATCTAATAGTCACAAAGCGGATAAAAAGCAATGTTTACATAATATATAATATAGAATATTTATGTGGACACAAAATCAGGTCGAATTTGTTAGCCTTCATTTGGCAAGAGCTCGCATGTTCGGATTGCTTACATGCTTACCTAGACGGACAGTATAGAGACAGTGCGATTTTTTTTAGTAGGAAATTACAGGAAAACGAGTTTAAGTCGAGCAGTTTCGATTATAAATTGAGATCGTCCAAACCGACTAGTTAAGGCAAATCAAAGTGTTTAAGAATCAATCATAAGAAAATCCAATTGGAATGAATGAAATAGAGGTATAAAGCGTTTTGGAGTACTTGGCGAAATTTCGGAGCTACAGAAGCATCGCCAATTAATTTCGTCACTTTGATTTACAGATAAACATTTAGACTGCTCTATCATTATTGCTCAATGATGATTAAAAATTTATGGTATCTTTTTGTGATACCATGTAATTCATAAAAATCAATTGACGGGACAAAGCTGATCTTATTAATACTTGCCATCTTAGGTGAGTATTTCAATATTATTAACATTAAATTGGCCAATTTTGGTGAAATACATGTTATCAAAATAAGAGAAAAAATTAATTCAATTTTGATTTTTAAGCATCTTCGAATGATATATTTTTACTTTGTAGCTTTTACAAATATATCAGATGGCTATTAGAAAAGTTTGATTTTAGAAACCGACGATTTAATTTTTAGTTAAATGATCAAAAATTAATGTTAAAAATTCATGCTATAGAAATAATTTAATTGCACTTTTAATGACGAATCTATTTTTAATTTCTTATTACTAGCAGAAATATATAATTATATAATGAGTGGGTGCAGCGAGAAGAGGGTGAAACTCTCTAGTTTAATTAAATTATTATTGATTTACAAGAGTCTTATGCTTTTTCAATCAGTTTAATTCTTTTACATAATTTATCACGAAGAAATTTTTTTTATTAAGCCTATACCCTAAGTTTAATTTATACGGTTAATTTAAACGATACTTCCGTCATATCTTATAAACTAGATTTTACTGGTAAATGCATAAATTATATTTTATGATATGCACTTAAAATCAATTAAAAAATCTCCCGTATCAAAATATGCGTGAACCCGTGTTGTAATTGAAACAGATATTAATTATTTAAGTATGCATATAAAAATTCTGCATCTTTTTCTCTTTGTTGAGAAGAAGATTATAAATTAAAAAATAAATTCTTTTCATTCAGCAAATGAAATACAAATTGGGTATTGGTAGCATTTTATAACTCTCTTATTATCATGGAGTGGATTTTGAAAGTTTACATTCCTTTAAAAAATAGATAATTAAAAAGGAACAATTTATAAGACGCCCCCCCCTCCACGCGCGCACACGCACGTACACGCACGCACACGCACGCACGCACACACACGCACACACTTTTTCATTCATTCATTTTCTCAAATATTGAGCAAAGGACACGCATTAAATTTTGTTTTCTCAATGAAATTTCTGCTACAAAAGCATTTGAAATGCTTTAAGAAGCTTTTAAAGATTTCTGTTTATCAATAATATTAATATTTGATTGGTTAAAAAAGTTTGAAGACGTATCGCAGATCATGTGTTCATCGTACAAAATATGCGATCGACCTATTTCGATTAGTGATTAAAATATCGATATGACTAGAGAAGTGCTTTGTGATTGTATTTTGACTTTTGAAATATAAATTGCACTGCGGATTCTTTTTAAAACGCAATGATACGTTCCCCGTTATTGGAAGTTTGTAATACGGAATAATTTCTGTCGAGGGAATTTGTGTAAATTCAGTTACAACTTGCATTAGTTTGTATTCAGATTTTTTAAAAATGAGAGTAATATGAGAAATATGAGACTGTTCATCTCGATGACGAGAATTTTCTTCCTTGTTGATTTCTTTGAATTCTCGGTTTGTTAGAGTGTGTGATACCAGAGTCCACTGTTTTTCGAGGCACTTTTTCTGCCTTATTGAGGAGCGTAGTGCATAATTTTTCAATCATAGCGGTAAAAAAATTATACAAATAATCGTAAATAAACGAATAATCGTAAATGCGGACAATGCGAGGAATAAAAATGTTCATATTGAAATATTGTCTCTCTGTACGTTTTTCAGTAACGTTTCTTTCAGTCCAAGGGAAAAAATATTTTAATAAAAGCGAGCATCGTTTCAAAATTTAAAAATGACTGAAAAGAAAAATAACAATTTGACTTCAAAATCTTTATTCGTAAATTTTCTTTGAGTTTGTTGTTTTCAATGAATAGTTCCTTTACTCTTTTCAAAAATAATCAAAACGCTTAGCATTTGCTAGAAGATTGATTTTTCTAGTAGAAAGTGCAGCTGTGAGAGAAAATGCTCATTCCTGCCGAAGAAAATATTATTTTATCTAATACTACGAAATTTTTTATGGGGTGTTTGTGATAACAAGAGTGTTTCTTTCTTTAGTTAACGCGTTTTATTTCTCCAGTATAAGAATTGAGTAACAAAGCATTCATTTTCTTCCTCTTATGTTTGGCTTATCATGCTCAGTTTTATCGTTACCATCGAATATATAAAGCGCACATAATAAAATGTAATTACAAAAATGTTAATAATTATTAAAAAAAAACATGAACAATAAATAGAACTAAAAGAAAGCACTAAAAAGAAATGCGATTTAAAGATTTTATAAAGAATTTGAAGTACAGAAATAGAATTAGTTTTTGACAATGCAGAAACATTATAAAAATTGCATTGCACTCATTTTTTTTTATTACTCGTCGGAGTTTTCTCGACCGTTTATAGCTTCTAGTGACTTTCAGGGGAGATATCATTTCATTTCATTTGTTACAGAGGGCACGAGATAATGAAAATATGAATTTTCTATTACATCAATTTGTTTGCTTAAAGGAATGTTAGTATTGTCTTTGTTACTCAATAATTTCCATTTCTGTCATTTGTTTTTGCTTAGTTCACGATTCTTAATAAGAAGTGCTGTTTGTAGATACTGAGAATAAATTTCTGCAGTTATATCATTTGGCTGTTTTCTGGATTGCTATAGTTTCTAAAGGTAAAAGGTAATTAAAAGGTAATAAAAGGTAATAAAAATAAAGGTAAAAAGGTAATAAAAATAAACTAATTTCTCAATTAGTATTATCAAAAAAAAATTGTATATTTACTCTTGTATCTTTGAACATTATAATTATTTTTTCATATTCAGAATATGCAAAGAGAAAGTATTGTGTTCATTAAAAGAAATGCAATCTTGAGATTTGATTATACTATACTTTTAGAATCTTGTGAGTCCGACAAAAAAAAAAAATCATTTTTATAACTATGCCTGTTTTCTCCGTGTACGCCATAATAATAAAAATAATAATGAACGGAAGAAGCCTGATGAATTAAATTTGATATCTGAGCCTTAACATCGATTTTTATTTTATTTAGTTGATATATATTCATTCATTTTATTCGCATTGAATGCAAGTGAATGATCTCAGGTGTATATTCATATTCAGCATATACAAAGTATTGTAATCATAAAAAATCCATTCTCGAAATTTGATAATATTCTACATTTTAGACTCTTGAAAGTCCATTTTTTTGAAAAATAACTATGCCTATTTTTCAGTGCATGTGATAATAATAATAATAAAATAGAACAGGCCTGAAGAACAATGTGAGGAAAATCCATTATTTTTCTTCGCCTTGAATGAATGTGAATAAGGTAAGTCAAAAATAAAATTTGTTGGATAAATGAGATTTGCAGTTGCATTTTATCTCCAGAGTTGTAGATTAGTTCAGATAATGGATCAAGTTGAGGAATTTATTAAGACACTCCAACCTCTTGTTCTGCTTGTTTGTATGTTCGTGTATCTGTGAAAGTGATTATTTAATCAGCCGGAGGGACTTCCGCAAAACTCCTTCAATAAAGCATATTCTTTAATAATGGTCTTATCGTAGAGAAAGCCTTGTGTGACATTAACGCACCATAGTTATGAAATATTACCCTTTGGCGTGAATTTAGCATTTTTTACTGAATCTATCGTGTGATCTTTGACTACTGTTTTTTGGCGATTAATGCTTGGCTGGCGGTTAATTGTATGCGAATTTCAAGTTTTATATATATTTTTCTCAACCGACTAATCAAAAACTTAACACAGAACTACACTTGTCATAAAATCCTGTACCAATTTTGATATTACATTCTTGAGTTATCGCATTTACATGCTTACATGAAAATATAGACAGACAGGCGTTTAATTTCTTCCTGGATTTGGCTGAAAATTTGATAAGTGTCTGTAATAAATGTTAAATCTGTGTACTGAATTTTATCTATCTAGCTCTCTTCCTTTTGTTGTTATCGTGTTAACTTATATTCCGTACCCGGACAGGCAGACTTTGTCTGAATGAATTCTGCTCGAAATTTGATGGAAGAAATCCACACATTTTCTGTAAAGACCATTTACTAAATTTCATCCATCTAGCTCGAAACATTTTTATCTTTGTCACAGATGGATTGGCTTACAGACTTAATGCTAAGAATGTTTTCCTAACTCGGAAACATTCATTAAAATCTGGATCTACGGTCAAAATCAATGAATGGGGAGAAATCCAATTATAGATGTAATTGGAAACATGAACCTAATCATATCATTTAACACATCTTTCGTGAATATTCTCTCTTCATATATGGAGCGATTTTTTGCAATTTCTCGCGCGTAATTATTTCTACCCAAAGTAGTTATAGCCTTTCAACTAAGTTGATAATTCATAGAAAACGACTTTTGTTCCCCGGGGGGGGACACCTCGAAATGAGAATGAGATGCTTCCGGCATGGTGGTTAGATCTCGCCACCCTGGAGGGTACACAAATAGGTGGGGGATCTGACTCCTCCCATCGATGACGGGACGTACTTCCTTCGGGGAGGGTTGTACCGTGGCCGGTGATGTCCCTTAGGACTCAACCACAGTTCCCGCCAGTGTTGCTGTTGCGGTGGTCCGGTCATTCAGTCTTATGGTTTAAATCCGTGTGCCTTCGTGGCGGTTCGGAGAGTCAGTTGGTTGACTTCCCATGTTTTAATAACAGTATGCACAAAGCTAGTTTAGTCATTTCTTGTTTGAGAATACGAGAAAGAGAGATTCTAGAATGAATCCTGCTGGTTTCAAATACAACCATTTGGAGCAAAATAGAAACTAATTGGACAACCACATTCACAAATGCAAAGTATACAAATCTGAAATATATATTGCCGAATTAATTTCTGAAGGGATCTTAAAGACAAAGTCAGAAAAGACCACATGTTATGAAAGACTATTTCATTTAACGTTTTATTTATTCAATTGAATTCATCGTGTAAGATCAAAAGTGGAAATGTTCTTTAAACTCACCCTTTCCTTTTATCGTTTCTAAAATCGAATGAAATTCGATTAATGCGTCGGAGCTGCGACGTTACGGACTTCTTAAATCCGATGATATTTTAAGAGCAAATCCGTTCCAATACAGTGGTCAGATTTATATTCTTTTTTTTTTTTTTTTTTTTTTTTTTACTGCGAAGTAAATTCCTATAGTCTCCCTTGCGTTTCTTTTATCATTAATCTTTCTAACGTAACTGGCTTTACTTCTGCCAGCAAGTCAATGTAATTGTATGGAGCGGGCCATTTATCTTTTTATGCGTCTTGAATGATGTTAGTGACATCTACCGCACATTTATACTCGGAGGCGTCTGATTTCTGACCCCGATTTAGTTTTTTTTGTAGTTAAATAATCATTGAAGAATTTATAACCCATCGGCCTGGTTTGTTAACTTTTTTTCCCCCTTGTAATTTACTGATACCATATTTTATGTCTGGATATCTCGCGTCATATGTATACAGCTACACATTTTACACTCTCCTGTATACGGAATATGGAGAAAATATAGACATTCGCGTGTCTATCCGTTTATTTGTTTGTGACAAAGATAACTCAAAAACATTTCGAGCTAGATTGATGAAATTTGGCACGTGGTCTGTACACCAAATTTGTGGATTTCTGTCAAATTTTAAGCGAAATCCATTCGGTGAAAATGTGTCGGGTTATCTGAATATAAGTTAACTCGATAACTATAAAACGAAAAGAGCTAGATAGATGGAATTCGGTACGTAGATTTAGCATCTAAAATGTAGATACTTTAGATATTTGGAGCCGTTTTCGTTATAGTGCTGACCGTCTGTTGTTCTGCACTTTCGTCTGCATGTAAATGCAATAATTCATAAATGTGTTGATTTAAATATTTAGTATATGATTAGTGATTACATTATATAGTATCTGTATACAATTATTAGTATGTGATTTTGTGACTACAATTGTAATTGTGTGTCACATTTTGGTTTCAATTGATTTGAAACAATGAATGAATGAATTTGAAACAAACTCAAATTCGATTTTCTGGTATGTATTGTTGAATGCCAAGGATTAATTACTATATAGATTCAGTAAAAAAATACTAGAATTACTGAAAGCTCAATATTTTGAAAATATTGTAAGCCAATACCGTTTAAGGTATTCGCCGCTTTTATGCGGGGGAGGAAAGGAGTTGGAAGTTGCATATTTGTTAGAGAACATACGAGAAAGCATTGGGGAATCCATTTCAACTATGATATGTGCTGTCTATATGTAATTGATGAAATTTGTATGCAGTCTATGTAATTGATAGAATTTGGTTACTTGATATGTGCTGTCTATATTTTCTTTATAGAATATTGGCAGTGATTCGGTTCGTATTACCCGGATCAATAGATCGTCATTATAATTTCAATAAGTTGTATATTTATGAGGAGCTTGTTGGAATGTGAATCTTATAAAGAAGTTGTAGTAATTTTTTTTTTTTTTTTGTTTCCAGTAAAATATATGTAACCTACCTGCTATATGTTTGATTTTTTTGTTGGAATGTTAGAGATAAATTGTTGTCATTATTTGGGAAAGTAATATTTGAAAGTTAATAAGTTGAATAACTTTCAATAACAAATTTCAGTAAGTGATTGTTTTTGTGCAAAACAATCACTGAAGAAGTATAGCTTCCGGCCTAATTTATTCTAATTTATTGATTTTTTTCATGTAGTAAATTTCTGGTACTATATTTTATAACATTTATATGGACCTGCAGTTTTTTTTTTTTTTGAGTGTGTGTGTGTGGTATTTGCTATATATTTTTATTTTTTATGGTTAAATATTAGCAATAAAATGGTTGCAATTGTTCAGAAAAGTAATTTATAAAAATTAGCAAATTAAATATTTTTTAAAATCTTTAACGGATCTGATAAATATTGTTCTAAATATAAAAATGTGAAAATGAAGGGGGAAAAAAATGTTGTTCTGAAAAAAATTGATGTTTTGAAACCTATTTTTGTCAACTAATAATTAGACGAGTTCTGTTTCCAATTTCATTAAAACAGTTGTTTTCGTAGAAATATTAGGACAAAGTTAAAAAATGATATATACACATATATATATACAATTAAGAACTCAGTATTTCTTGCTAGATTCAGTAACCAATTTTCGAATAATAAATTGGTATATAACTAAACTTTAGTAAAATGAAGTCTATATATAGATATTCTGAAATGTTGTGTAAGATTTCGAAATTACTTACAATCATTATATTGTAATTCATGGCTATTTTCAAAAACGCCAAATAAAAAGGTATTTATAATCATGATGACATGTGGCATGACTTCTAAATTTAATTAATGATTATAAAAATTCAGCTGGACTGGTATAAATGAAAGCTCGTGATCAGTTGTTTATGGAGATTTTATAATATACCAAACATTCGATTAAAATATAATTTTGAAAATTTCGAGAATTTGTTTACCCTTTTGAAGTTTGATGAAAGCATTATTTCTTATTTTGGATCTTTTTTTTTTTTTAGATATTAACGTTATCGCTTATAACTATCATTTCTTTTTCTTTCTTTCTTAAAAATGTTTTTGATGTCATTTTTTATTATAGCAAAATAAATTAATAAATCTTACAAAATAGTTGAAATTTGTGAAATTTATAAATATTTGTAACTTTAATGTAGCTATACAATATCGAAATATTACTTGTTACTTTTAATTATTGCAAAATTTTTTGCTACGCTTGTGAAAATTCCGTGAGTCAACATTGTCAAAAAATAATATAATTCTCGAATAACCTTTAATCTCTCTCCTTGTTAAATGAAAATGTTTTTACTACCCACTTGCCTCTTTTGAAGGCCGGTAGCCTTTCCGATAGATGGCGCTATCGCCATCGGCACCGGAACCACGGCGTCTCGCAACAAAAAATGTTCTCCGCGTACGGAGAGCGAGAGCTTCATCCGTTCCCCGCTTTACGTTTCGCACTCTTTACTTCATTTTCCTTTTCAACTCTTCCATCTTCTGTACGAACGATCTGAAAACCCCTTCTATTTCCAGTTGCGACACACCCGTTACTCTCTCAGCGAATCGGAACCCTCTTTTTTTTCGTTTTTCAAACTGATCTCTGGGTATGAGCAATGATGAAGTTGTTTCCACGGCATAGCCACTGGATGGGCAGGGAAAGCCTTCTCCGCTGGATGAGGAGAACGACCCGGAGATGAGATGGGGTGCTGATGATTCGAAAAGTAAGTTATCTCCCATTTTTTGCTTTTTATACTATCTTGATTTTCGTTGTTGTTTCGTATGCTTGGTTGCTTGTTTATGTTGAATTACGTTTTGTTGCATTAGTTTTTTTTATTCTTTATTTTTAATTGGGTCAATAAGCGACCTATTTATTTCACTGACATTGTGAATGTCATGTGTTAAACACTCACATAAAATATACACATGTTTATTTTTATGGACAGTATTTCCAGTCGAATATTCTAGTTTTAAAATATGTTCCTACTTTAAACTGGTTCCAAAAATCCAAAGGATTTAAATTTTGAATTAGAAAAATTCATTGTTCACAAAGTGTGATTTCTTATGGTTTCAGAATTTATTATACTGTTTTCATGTTATTATTAAAGTCGAAGCTAGAAATATTACATTTTCTCCCAACTCGGGTAGAGGAAGTTTAACTGCTATTAATTCTTCTTTCAATCTTTTGCGAGATGTAATGTAACGATTCTGAACGTTTCCAAAATATTCCAGCCATATATTAAATTTTCGCCTTGACATATTCTCTACTCCTGTTGTTATTAAAAAACAAATTAGAATTCTTTAAATGTTTAAACTCACAATTTTGAAATATTTTCAATCTAGAGTAAGAAAAGGAACAACTTTAATCGCAACCAACTTTTTTCCAGCTTTTAGATGATTGATCAAAGTAGCTCTGAACATTTAAAAGACAGTTTAGCAACATTTTATACTAATTTACTAGAAGTCCTTGAATTTGTTTCGAACTGAAATTTATATGATATATTTTATTTAATAATTTTATAAGTATTTTTTTGTTTTGTTAATAATATATGCTTGATGAAGTTGCAAAAGTTATGCATAATATTACGACTAAATTACTTTTAATAACTTGAAATTAAGACAGAGAAAATTTTTTAAACTTATTATTTGGTATGTTTTATACTGATTATTTGCATAAAATATGCACAAGTTTATATAAAAACGATGTCTTTATTGGACACTTTAACTTTAAGCTATTGCTTTAAAAGGAATATTTTGTCTGAAGTTAGTTATTTTATTTGAAATAATAACTTCCTGAGGTGTCTTAAAGTATTGTTTTTTTATTTCTGTTATAGTTAGGTCGAAAGTAAGTCTAATGTAATTTAATTTACGATATTTTATGATATCATATTGGTTTGGGCGCACGAATTCAAATATTATATTTTATGTAATTTTAATATCATTTTTCATACTTTTATTTCCTACTGAATATTTTTGTATTACAAAAATGCATTATATAATGTTTAACATGCATATAAAAAAAATAACTCCCGAAAGATTGGCAAGTAATTTCATAAATTCTTGTATATATATATATATATATATATATATTATTAAAATAGTATAATAGTTGCGTGCTTTGAGTTCATAATTACTCTCAGGGTGTATATGATAAAAGAGTTCTTGCTGTATATTTTTCCATTTTTTAGTGAATAAGTAGATAACGTATATCTTTAAATATTTGTCAGAAGTAATTATCGCATAGCATTAGGTTGAAGAAAATAAAAATAGACTACGTAACTTAAATCATGAAATTCATAAAATAATTATGGAAAATGGCTCGTTTTTTCGGAAAATTTCGCAAATATATGTAAATTATTTTTCATTTTATTATTTGCTTCCATTATTTTGTAATACAGTGTCAATGAGACATAGATTTTTCTACTGAATTTTGTTTATTTGGCATGAATGTATTTGGCAATGAATGAAATATCTTAGCTTTTTTTTTTATTACTTTTAAAGGTTGAGTAATTATACATTTCTGACAAATGCTGTAGCGCAAGTAATCTAGTTGCAGATTGTCGTATTATGACGTGACTTCACATTTTTATTCCATTTCTGTAATGTACAATGGTTTAAGTTTTACAATTTTTAGCTGCGTTCATATCAACTTTAATTTATTTTATTAAAATTTTCGTGCATCTGAGCAATTATCAGTTTTTTATAAGCTTTTATTTTGGTAGATAGTATTACGCCAAAGACTAAGTTATATTTCTGTCGTTATTTTGGTTTTATTATTGTTCTGTGAAGCTTCATATTTATCTTTGGTTTTGTTATTGCATTGAACACACAGGTATAAGGGGAAAGCAGTAACTAAAAGTAAAGCAGTTTTTAATTTTGTTATTACTTTTCTGTAGAAATGTTGCCTATGTAAAAAAAAAAAAAATCGTGATATCAGGCAACTTTTATGGAACTGATATTTTTAATTCGTGCTCTTCATCAATTTATATGATCATCATTGATAATATATCAAAATTTTAATTGATATATTATCAATTTGGCTTTAAAATACCCGAAATCAACCTAAAATATCTTAATCTGTTCCAATTGTTTAATAGTATCAAAAAGTATGAGAAAATCATCTTTCATTTAAAATAGCTAACACAGCGTCTTCTTAGAAAGGCAAATAAACAAATGAACTTATTGATTGTTGATATAGTTTGTCTAAAGAAAGTTCTCGTCACACTATTCATCCAATTAAGAATCGACTTCATTCGAATCACGCATATTAATTTGTTATTGGAAGAATTTTCCTTGTACACTCCTCTTAACGAGCTAACTATTTCGACATATCTAATGCATATCTAAATTGTGTCTCCTGATTAATTATTTATTAATTGTAACTCCTGTTTAAAATATACTTGTGTCCACTGTTTAATTACTGTCCCCGGCCTATAAACTCGTCATAAAGCAATATGATGTTTATTTTCCCATGATGATACTCGCCTAAAGCAGTTAATTGGTTAATAGAATTTTCCAACGCCGATTCTACTCGTTTTATTAGAATGTCCACATTTTATTCAACAGAATATTCGCTTCTTTCTGCCCTATTCATTCTCTATCCCTCTTAATCTCATCATTCAACTTTCCATCCGACTATTTTATTTCAAAGTAATCGATTTTGGCTTTTTAACTTGGACGTATTTATTCTTTTAAATTTTTCGCCGTTCCCTCTTCTCTGCAAAAATTTCTGTTTTTTTTTTTGTCCGCTTTTCGCCGCATTAGAACAAACAAAAATAAAAAGTCAAATAAGTTAAGATTTACAAAGCGTCTAAAAGTTTTGAAATGTAGAACGCTTGAAGCGCGTTACGGCCGCCCTGCAGAAGTTTCACCTGAACATGTTAGACACGTTACGGACGACGAAGAGGTTAAAGACGTATTTTTACTGTGGAAAGAAAATGTTTACTGTTCATATAATTTAACAAATCATGCATATATGTCAGAATTACCGAATTGAAATTTTAAAACAAGTTTAAACCATATGTTTGGGGCAGCATAATGAGAAATGTTGTTTTTTTTATATCGA
>JAPMOR010043331.1:98404-132117 GCA_026543865.1 Argiope aurantia
GACATTTAATCGTTGTTTTTTTATATCGACATTTAATCGTTGTTTTTCTATATCGACAATCAATCGTCTTGCTTTTCTAAAGAGTGCCTTAACAATATTCTTTAGCATCAAGAAATATATTTATTGCGTTTTTCTAAATGTCATTAAAAAAAGTCAAGAATATACAATACAATGCAGAATAACAGAGAAGGTTTTTTGATGGTATATATTATTTTAGAATTTTTACTCTTATTTCTGGAAACAATTTTTGTGATTAACAATATTGGAAAAAAGAGGGATAGGGTGAGGTGTTCAAGGATTTTTTTTTCTTCAAAACAGAATTTTCCAGATTTTAAATAAAAAGAAAGAATATGTTTTCTTTAAAAAATGCTTTTCAGATTTAGTAATTTTTAGTGGATATAAAAGTAATTGAACATACAGACTTTACTGTATACGGTTTATCGTTACGTAATACTTTTTAGTAATTATTTATTAAAATTTTGGTATTTTTTAAATTATAATTCCTTTTACTTTAATCATTAAAATTACTTACTATTTATTATTTTATTAAAAATTTATACAGCTAATTTTTAGTTTAAAAATTACCTCTTACTTTTACTTATCCAATTTACCTTAATTCGAAATTTTCTTCGGTTAAATCTTTTTATTCTTGTCCGAGTGTTCCGACTTATTCAAGTTCCATTCTGTAATTGTTGAATTTGTATGGGGCCGCTGAAGTATAATTCAAATGCTGTGTTAATGGAAACATGTGTCTAATTAATTCAATATTTCAATTAAATTGTGTTTAATTGAAATATTGAAAATTTAAAGATTTTTCAAATAGAGGATTAAGGATATTTATTCTTAAAGTGGTTTTTCTTTTCCTATATCTCTTAAAAAAAAGAATGATTCTGAAGTACTTATGCGGATTTTTCGTTTAAATTGTCTTTTTCTTTCTTCCGATACTTAAAATTCTAAGTTTACAGTCCTTAGATTTTTCTTTTTGTGTTCCGTAAATCAGATCCATCTTTTCATAATTATCTCTCATGTCTGCCGTGTTAAAGTTTTTGTCGTTTCATTTCGTTGGAAGTCTTTTCCTCTTCCGTTGGGAGTAATCAACTTTCTGAATTTTGTTTTGAGTTTTAATTTTTAGTTTGCCGTTCATCAATTCTTTTTGAATCTGGAAGTTTGCTAAGAAATGACTTGAAAATATGTTCATTTCTTTTTCTGTTCATTCCAATTTCGAACTTGTCTTTAATTAATTTTAAAATTTATTTTCATAACATTAAGAAAACGTTTAGATTCTTATGATTGAAAATTGTTATTTATATTTATAATCTTTAATTTTTTTAGAATGTTGTAATTGACACACGCACACACTATTTTAATTATTAATCTTATGTAGAAATGTATCAATTTTTGTCTTTTATTTGAGGAAAGAGATCGTGTTTATGCTAAATACATTCAAATTCAGTTTTTATTATGAAATCAGTGTGATTACCATTTTCTTTACTATTATTACTGAGACAGAATGAGCAATATATGCAATTTTAAATCACATACAATTTAATATTTTTTTATGAAACTGTTTAATGTAACAAAAAATTAATCACGTTTAAGCTTAATTTATAATTGGTTTTGGTGCATTTTTTTCAAATATTATTTAATATAAATAGACATAGACATGCTAATTTTTTTAATTTTTATTTTGCGTTATATAATTTGAAAGTTATAACAGGTTTCATGTAACTCTGGCCATGCCAATTAAATACATCTTTTATTGTTAATTATTTTGTAGCAATATGTGTCAGCTCTCTATTATTTAATTGTCGTTTAATTAATTAATTAAATTAAATGGTCTAATATTGCGTAATAGACGTAGAGTTAAATGTTTTTATATTTAAAAAGAACAAGAAACAAAAAAGTGGAGCTATAAAATTTTTATTTATAATCGCACCCATTTTTAAATTAATAATATTTTTGGCATTTTCAATGTATGTTAACATCAAATTTATTTTCTTATATGAATTACGAAATTTTCTTTCTCTCGAATTCTTATAAAAAATTGTTTAAATGTAATAATCTAATATTTTTTGTAATTTCCAATTTTATTGAATTCGATAACTCTAACATCAACAGTTTTTATGTAATTTAAATTTATTCTTTCATATTTATTAAAATTGATTGAAAGTAGTGCAAAATAAAGCCGTGCATTATCCGTAGGAATAATTCTTATACGATCATGGGGCCCAAATAAAGATTCGATTTATTCGAAAATTTGAAGGAAAAAATTGCGTTCAAATATTAGTAAACGTGGTCAAAATAATAATTTTTAAACTAAAAATGACTTGAAAATTACAATTAACGATGCTACAATAAATAATACGAACTAACTAAATAAAAAAAAACCCATTTGAAATAAATTTTGTAGAATTAATCTCTCTCTCTCTCTCTCTCTCTATATATATATATATATATAAAACCAAAGAAGGAACAGGTATATATATATATATATATATATATTGCAATTTTTCAAATTATTTTAATAACTGTATACGTAATTATAAATTAATTGTGAAGGAATAATTTATTAATTAATCATCACTGGTGAAATAAATTTAAAGAAATCTTAAAATGCATTTTAAACTAAAAAAAAAAAGTAGATTTTAATATTTCTTTTTATTATTATTATTTGCAGAATTTAACACTGTACTCCAATTTTTTTTTAATTAGTTAACTTAAACCTATTTTATTGCCGAATATATATAAAGTTGATGGGCAGTTAAAAATGCATGCGATTTTGTGAAGACCTGATAACAAGAAAGAGTCAAAAGAATTAAAAAAAATCAGCCAATATTTTTATTTTTGTGAATATTTTCAATAGTTTCTTGCTGGAGTATTACAATACATTAGTTTCCAGACAATGTCCTTTATTGGTAGGGCTTGTCACATCGGACTTCTTTTTATCAATTTGGATATGTAATTTCTGTGTGGTGCTACTTTCTTGTACTATTTCCTAAATCGTCTTTAGACAATATTGCTTGATTTTAATTCAGTAAATCGACGTACAATATTTTTTTTTTCCTGTGAAGACATGAGTCAACTATTATTCTGAAAAATAAATAATTGCCTTTTTTTAAAACAGTAAGAAAAATGACTATTTTTCTGCTAAAATTGCATTTTGGTAAAAAATTCACCCACCCCCCCCCAATAAAAAAAATAAAATAAAAATAAAAGAATTTTTTAGTACGGCGCTCTTTATTCTACGATTGTGAAAATAATGAGTGGTTTTTAGATACGAACTCATATTATACGAACTCATTTATCTTACAAACTTCATTCTGCTGACTGCTTTTGAATGCATCCGAACACAAGTGAATAAATATGGGAGTCGCAAATTGTTTACGTATCGTATATTAATAACATATTTTGTTATCTGCGAAATGATATTTTTTGAAGTTTAGAATTTATAAACTTTGTGAAGTAATGATTTCTGAAAACGTGTAAGTATTTCATTATATTTCTTATTGCTGCGTTATCTTTTTCAAAGGTAGTTTAATTACGTAAATTTGAAAGATATGGTCATTTGTACAATTTGTTCACTCCATTTTTTTCATTATTTAACATACAATTTTTGCATATTACTTAACACAGTTATTAATTAATTATACATAATATTTAACAAAAATATCAAAGATTTATTAAAATTCCTGATTTATTTTCTATTCTTTTACAAAAGAAAAACCTGCTAACGTTAATTTAACTCACTTTTCATTTTGAATTTGTAGACGTGTCCTGGGTATTTCATATTAAAACTGTTTTTTTTTATATATTTTTTTTTTTTGGGGGGGGGGGTTTTTTTTCTTACATTTATGTAAGTTTTTTTTCTTCTCTTTTTTTATTTCGTGTATTGCGTCATTTAGTTTGACAAATTCGAGAATGCGAACATAATTTTATTGCAAATGGAGCATTTGTAATGCATTTGGATGTCTCACATATATATAAACGGAAATGGAAACGGGAGGATTATAATTGAAAAGATTACTGAAATTTTAATGAATAAATACGTAAAAGGTATTCACTGTTCAATTGTTTTCAATCCACTGAGACATACTGAATATGAAGGAAAAAAAAAATTACCCCTATAATATTTATTTGGTCAGTGACAATCATGTGCACCAAATTTTATCTTTTATCATCTTTTTTTATAATATGTAATTTTTAAGACATAGATAAAACAATATATTCCATTTGAATTTTGCTGCTTAATAATCTCTGTGTGTAATCCGTTGTATTAATTACTAGCCGCCTTTGGCGACCAGCCGGTTCGCCAGTATTACCGCTCGCTACAATTTTCAATTAAATATTTTAAGTAACTGGTCCCTTAATAGATTCTCAAACAAAACATTTTTAATCTTCAAATTTTGATAGTCATACAAAATTTATACTGTTGTTTAGATCGTTTCACTCAATTTACTATACATATTTTGCTAATTTGTTGTCATTTGCGGTAAAACTTCTACTTTAATTTAAAGTGGAAATAATGAAATTGCAATTCATATAAAGATATTTTTTAATAAAACCAAGCGTTTTATTTAATTTATCATCTTTATTGTTATTTATTAATTATTATTATTATTATTGAATATGAGTATTGCAAACAGAATCGCTCGGTATTTAAGTCCTATGTGAACTACAAAATATTTTTCATAATTTATGTAATATCTCAAACAATAATTCAACAAAAATTTCTCAGATTCAGCATAAAATTCAGTTTTTCGTTTTGCTTTAAAAAAGATTTAAATGAAATCAATAATAATATTTTGTTCCGGCCTATAAATTTATTAAAAAAATTATGAAGTCTAAATTTAATGCAGTAAGGTATCATATTATGAGAAATATTCTGGACACACCAAATTTCCACAGCAGAAGCTGTATGTAAAATCAAAAATTCGTTATTTATTAAAGCATTTATTGAATCAAGTTACATAAAATATAATCATTTTCCATTTAGACCATTTTAGCAGATCTGTGTCTTACTAAAGGTTTACAAATTAGCTGTGTGGCCCTGATTTGAATGGATATCCTGTTCATATTAAACAAAACTTGCCTTAAAATAAAACTGATTTATTGGATTAATAATATAAAGAGTGTAAGAGATCATAAAATAATTTTTCTTGATTTTATTTTTTAGAAAAAATAATATTTCATATTTGTTTCCTTTCCTACAGACACGTGCCGAAAATTATATTTTTGGAGATTTCATTTCCAAAAAGATTTATTTTATTTTTAGTTGGAGCTTTAATCATTGTGATGGCAACACTTAGAAAAAAGCTAATTTTTTCCCTTGAATTTTTTCCCACGTGCTCGTGCAGCTTAAATTTTATTTTTATTTTGTGCGAAAAAAATTGTTGAAAAATATAATTAAAATATTTATTTAAAAATTAATTAAAAATAGAAATTTAATTTTAAGGTTAAAACATTGGTAACATTTAAAAGATATTTTTTTTTATCTTTAACTTGATGCAAAAAATCTTTTTTGTGCGGTAATATTTTCGGAAGTTATAGCAGAAACACGCCAAAATTTCGCTTCATTTTTAAATAAATAAAATTCTGATTAAAAATTCGAAAAAATAACCGCCAGGTTCACATTCCCGGCCTCCAAGGTATACACGTGCCAAATTTGGTAGCTGTAGGTTGAATGGTCTGGCCTGTAGAGCGCCAACACACACACACACACATTGAGCTTTATTATAAGTATAGATATAGATAATTTAATGAACTGGATTATACGTGAAAAGTAAAAATGTTTATGAGTGCGGAATTTTTGGAATTAAGCTAGAGTGAATGAAGGCGATTTTAGAATTGATACAGAACCTAAAGAAGAACTCGTAATGTTTATAACAAATCTTGAATTAAAATAGAAAGTTATAATGTGACATATTTCCAGAATTACTGCAGAACCTATAGAGAAGAACTCGTAATGTTTATTACAAATCTTCAATTAAAATAGAAAGTTATAATGTGACATATTTCCACACTGTTGTGCACTTTATTCTCTATGGGATTGCATAGAAAGCGATAGCATTAATGTCGTGCTGTCCTTTTTTATTATGCAGTTAAATTAACTGAATTGCAACTATTTTAAATTATCTAAGTTAAAATGGCTTTACGTTTCTAAGTTAATAACGTTCAAGCGCGATGTAATTATAGCATGCTGTAATTCGAATCACTTCTTTATATGGAAGCGGAGATTATGATATGTAGTAAATTTGAAACTTCGCTTAAGTGAAAATTCTCGTTATCATTTCTTATAGGCTCAATAAGAATAACTCTGTCGATTTTCTGTATGACAGACCTATTTTTACATGTTTAAATTAAAATTTTCACTCTGGCACGTTTCTGATAGAAACGCTTCAATTTTTTTTTAAAAAAAGGAAAATAAAACGTTCAAAATTATAGAAACGGCACATTTTATTGGAAATGTTCTAGATTATGGCTGGCATTTTAAATTTTATTTTAAAAAAATATTTTATAGGAAAGTTTAGTACATTTTTATTCTTTCCAATTTCAATGCAGTGAAATTTATTTTATTATTCTAATCTAAAATATTTTTTTTATTGATTTTTTGCATGATAAACATTTATTTGACACTTTAGCAGTTTAGTCAATAAAACTGCTTAGAAGACAATTTTATACATATCACTGTGTTTAAAATCATCTTATATAAATGTGTATATGAAACTGTACGGAATTTTTGTCAAAATAAAATTTCGTATTATTATTTTTTTTCATTCTATGTAATATTTGACAGATTATTAATTTTTATGATTAAAAGCTGCTCACTTTGAATACGTAAAGACATCTCATAGGCTTGTGTGTTTTGTTCTCTAAGAGCGTGCTTTATTCCTTTAATTTGGTGTAATGAATAACTATAGGGAAACTTTGAAAATTCTATTTTCAAGCTTTCGATTTTTCATTTTCGAAAGTGTGATGAATTATAGTATTACTGATCTTGTTGAGCGAATTTTGATTAATTATATGGCAATTTATGATTTATCAATTTATATCTCATAAGTTATGATGCGTATTATCTTTTTTATTACTATATATTGCTTTCTATTAATTTAGGGTAATTACAAAATAATATCACATGTTAATTCACTATATTTTAAAAAAAGTATTACATCTATGAAAATGGACAATGGTTAATAAGAAACGGAAACAATTCAACTTTGTTGCCAAATAGTTGCAGAAATTCTGCATGTTTTTTGTTTTTTTTTTCTGTTACACCTTTTTAGTGTTATGCATTTTCCCCCAAAATCTGAGGGACTTCTCATTGTATATGTTCATAAAAGCATTGGTAATATGGTTCTGTAATTTGTTCAGTGTTGCTGACATTGGTAGCATTCACATGTACAGTTCTTTAATATGTGTCTGGAAATGGTAACATGCATATATATAGTTTTTAAAAATGTTTCTGTAACTTGTTAGCAATGACAGCATTCGCATATATTGTGCTTTAATTTAATCCTCAAAAGAAGGAATTGCGAAACGTAAGATACGACGAATTTCGGAATCGCTTAAAAAGGCGCAAGTTGTGAGTAACTCATTCGGTCAATTGAGCCTCTTTAGCTATATGAAACCTTTTTTTTAAATTGCTTGTGTCTAGGATAGAAGGTACTCTATCTATCGCCTCTCTGGAAATGTGCACATGGAAATGAAAATTGAATTTGCTTCTTCTTTCCCCGATTATCATTAAAAATTCAATCAAAAAAGTATATATATATATATATATATAATTATATATATAATAATATAATATCATTTCATGTGATGTCACAGTGAATGTCATATCTGAATGTAAGTTGCGATTGGGATACCATTTCCTTTTCTCATTTCAAATCTCAATTTACGCCACTCAATTTGCTGCATCTTGCTTGGGTCAATTATACATATTTAACTATTTAGAATTTAATTATAATAGAACATTTATTTAAATTATCGTTAATTCATATTTCTGAATGAATAGTTAGTGAATGAATGGTTAATTTAAGAAGTCTTTTTATTAATCTAAATGCGTTTTGCGAACTGATTGACATTGGCATATCAAAAAGGACGTGATTTATAATATTTATAGCTATTGTTATATTTTTAACCAGTTTACTCTAGTAAGAAATTTAGTATGTTTCCATGATTATAACTTAAATTTTCAACCTATGTATGATTATAACCTATGTAAAACATAGAGTGTTTTTCATTGGAATTTGGTTTATTTGAATCTGTTGCCACCGCGTTAAAAGTTAGAATTGAGAAATGCTAGATTTAAAAAGGATTATAGCAAGAGAAACCGAGAAATTTTAAACTAAAAATGGCAGCATTTATTTTATATAGAAAAAGTTATACTAAATGATACGTAATTAATAAATAATTAGTAGTTAATTTTAGTGAAGATAATAATAATTACAATAAAAAATTTTAAGGAATTTTTAAAATAATAATTCCAAAAATGAGTAGTTTTATCAAAAATGTACAAAATAATATAATAAAATTTTTTACTGCCTTTTTTTGATTGAATACTTTGTGAAAAATTTAAGTCCTCTAGTAAAATAAAGACTTTAAAATAGAATTCACTAAGATGTAATATGTGGGCATATTTAAAGAAAGGAAGTAATTCAGAAATATTAACAGTTATTTATGATTTTTAGTTTTGACTTTGAATGTATCAAGATGAGTTCGAATTATAAATAATATTTTAATATTATGTGAATAGGATAATTAAGGGATAAGACAAAACGGATGAATCAACACAGCATTCGAATTAAAACTTTCGATTTCGCTGAGTTCCACTGTGTAAGGCAATTAACACAAGAACCATTTTTAACCCCCCCCCCCCCCCACACACACTTCAAATTACTACGAACACTTCATTTAGATTTTTAGCTGCATGCATACCCATTTATCTCTCGTGACATTTCCACCTGAGGTCGAAATTTCGGGTGTGGATCCGCACTTTTTAATACCCCATTTCAGAAATTAGGCCCATATTGATATTTTCCTCCCCTTCAATAAAAGATTCTCTTTTTATAAAAGGGCACACGCTTTATGGCTCATTTCCAATTCATGCTGGGTAGCTGGATTCCGCTGTTCAATACGCTCCCGTGTACTTGCGAAAAAGATTCTGAATTCGCGAGCAGGAGAGTTATTCTTCTGTAAACAGAGAATCAAAGGATAATTATCGGATGAGTTGGTGCGGTTTAATGCGGAGTCTCTGTATATGTGTCCGTTTCTTTTACTTCGTTCTTGAATAAGTGCCACGTCGTTAAGTGATTTAATAATGCAGTAATGGATTTAAATACGTTTGCTAATGGAATTATCATGCTTTTTGTTTAAAAGACACTGGCGCATTTCGCTGAATGAAAGGTATTTGGAAACCTGGGGCTTGGTAGTCAGGATTTATTTATGTGTCATTTTGGTATTTAAAATAATTGGATCTTTTTAGCTGTATCTTAATGCTGTTATCCAAGATTTTTGTTTCGTTTTAGATATTCCTCTCCATTTTATGAAACAGAATTTAGCAGATGTGTTGGGGGGGGGAGGGGAGGGGAGGATAATTCTACCCTGCGTTAGTTAAAAAAAATTATAATAGAGATATGGTGTAAATTATTTCGCAATTTGAGTTTAAAGAAGTAGCAATATGAATTATTTAAAAATATATATAACTCATTAAAAAATTGGCAAAAGGTCTGTGAATTAAAAAAAGCACACATTTATTTGTTAAAATTTAAATATTTTTATTTAGTCACATAGCTGTCTTGTAACAGCTGTCTGTAGCAGAAATGTTATTATTTATTGAGATTTCCCTTTCAAACTCGATTGCCTTAACAACAAGAACAATGTAACCTATATTTATATAGCATTTTGTTGTAAGTTTTTTTCACGATTTACACAAAATAACTAAAAAGATCATTATAATTTAAAACAAATGAATGGAATATATTTCCAGTGTTTCTAGATATCCAACTACAAAATATCATTAGTTGCTTTTTAAACATTAATTGATTTATTATTGAATCTATTATTTTTTAAGAAATTTTTTTTCAAAGAAAATCATATAGCATTGTAAATACAGTCACTTTTAATTAAGAAGTTACTCTTAGCCGATTGATTAAAGAAGTTTTTTTGTTTAGCTCTGTTTTTTTTTATTTATTTAGTTTCTTCTACAATATAGCCATTAAACTAGGAAAACCGGATGGCCCTTTTTCGTGTTTCAAAATTAACATTTGTACTGAAATATTGGTTTGTAAAATGTCAAACAGAATCCAATCAAAAAGGAGATTGATGAATGCAAATTTTTAGAAAAATCTTTGTTTTGACTTAATAAACATATAACTATTCAATCTGTCGAAATAGAAATAATGTTTGTTGGACTAGGTGGAGTAAAATGAATTGGCTGGGTAAAACGAAGCGTCAACAAATAATAGACATGTACATTTATTCTAATATAATTAAGACTTTACTTTTCGTATTAAGTAAATCTGTTTATCTTATTATCATAGTTACTTGAAAATGGGAAAAATGTAAGCAACATAGATATGGAAAACTTAAAATAATACAGCATTTTAGTTATACTTTTTAATAAATATAAGTTATACTTTTAATAAATATAGTTTAAAATATAAATACTTTTCAACAATTGTTTTAATATTAAACAGTGCCATTTTCTTTCTATATAACTATAAAGTTTAAAAAAACGTACATTTTTCTCATATATATATTTCACCATGTATATCTTATTTGTATTCAATTTATTTGCTTTTGTAAATCTGATTTAATTTTAAAAGGAATTGCATTTTTCTTTTTTGAAGAAAAAGTGTGAGACACTTATAAAGAGGACTTCAGGAGAGCAGATTACAGAATGTTTCTAAAGCTGTTTTCTTCACTATTTTTTAAAGCAGCTGGTTGAGAAATTTTCATCACAAAACGCTCTAAGGGTTTTCAAGTTTGTAAACTTTACCCAGTCAATAAAAATGAAATAGAAAACCAAGTAATAGTGCAAGTTTCAAACTTCACATTTCCTTTAGCTTCAAAGACGGCAGTGGAATCTCCTTTAGTTTCAAAAGATGTTAGAATTTCTGCTGTTTTAAAAATTGTTGTACCTTCTTTAAAAGTATTAAAATTGTCTTTTATCTTGACATTATCAATTCAAACAATGTGTCAAACAAAAATTGGACTGAAAAAAAAATCAAAAGCAAAAAGAAGACTTGTGCAGGCAACACAAGTGTGGTTCTAATTGCAGATATGATTTTAGCCCGCCTTTCTGAAGAGCATTCAGAGCATAAAATACAGAAATCACTCTGTTCTCCGAAAATTATAGTAGCAAAGAAACTCGAGAGAAAAATCAAAGAAAGAATGCAAAATGAAAGTATTATAGCACCTCCTTATTTGTTGGTTGTTGGGTATCTCTAAAGTATTACGGCAAAAAATAGATGGAAACATTTGCTAATAAAATTTTGCAAGCATAAAAATGATTCATTTTCAGTAATATTTTATAAAAATCTCTTCTTGGCAAAAAATATACTTTTCCAAAAAAAATTAAAATGTTGATGAAATTGAAAGGGATTATACAAAATATTGGAATTGAAAAGTTGATTGATGGATTGAAAATGATGCTTCAAATAATGAACTAATGTTCGATATATGAACTAGTTAATTATTTAAACTAATGTTTGATATAATATGACACTATATTTTTAATTTTTGTTGTTTAAATTCAAATGGTAAAATTTATGTGTGAATATATTTAATAAAGGGTGTATTTTCCAGTTGATCTTAATTCGTAAATAGGATATTTTTGAATCACTCCATTTTTTTCATGAGCTTAAAAAAACGTTTTGAATACTCGGTTATACTACTTAAATAGAAGCGAAAAAATTGTAGCAACTCTCTAACTGTTAATGTAAAATATGTTTAACAAAAGTGTGAATATTTATCTTGGCTTATGAAGTATAACTTGCCAAAGTGAAAATAGCCAATTTTATGGCCATTTTGCTTTACCCTACCCTATCATGCCTTGGAAAACATGCTCTTAAAAAACTTATCTTTCTTGCTATCTGTTTTAACTAACAATGATGGCTCAGTTCTAATTATATTTAACAAATATCTCACTTTTGTATGATTCTGACTCCATGAATAATGTAAAATCAGCTAATCCGGGATTTGTTTTTGAGATGTAATTCTTGTTATTAAATCAATATCTAATTTGAAACGGTTACGTCTTGTGATTACTAGATATGCCAGGAAATGAATTAGATAATTATTATTCTCCAGTGGATACATTTAACCTTACTAGTTCTTTATCTTGACACCTGAAACGATTATTGTGACAGTAATATTTGCAAGAAATAAATTACCTTTACAGATGACACTTTAACTTAAGTGGCGTAGTGAAGAAATACATTTTAGTGATCACTTTATTATGATAAAACTGAGAAGCAAATTTCTGAATGTAAATAATATTTTTAACTATATAGCCGCGAATAAATGTTTATTAACTATATATTTAAAATAATTAGAAAAATACGAAAGAACCACTTTTCCAGCCAGTCCCATCTACTAGTTGAATTGAGTCAGTTTTAATTTGATTTTAAAGCTTATGACGCTTAGATACCTCATCTGGCGTCATCTGCCGTCCTGCGTCTTGTAGGCCCGAACGATATTACAAAATAAAGCCTTGAAACGATTCTGAGCCTCATCAACTGAATCGATTTCAGCAATTTTATTCGCCAATTAATTTCACCATCTCGTGTGCATAGCCCATAACCCTAGAACTTTATATGTGGTATTATAATTTAAAATTGTATTTTTATTTGGTATGGTCAGATGTAATTCATCAAACAATTGAGATTAATGTTGTTATATTAATACGATGGGTGAACAGCTGATCGCCGAAAGCAGCAAATTAAATTTTATTTCATAATACATTGAATTATAAATGCTGTTTGACCATTCTCGTTTATTTATAATCAAGTAGCCAAGGTAATACGTAGAAAATGGAATAGATTTAAGTTGGATTTTTGTAATTTTTTGTACAAGACAGATTTTTATAAAATTGTTCGTACTTTTAAATTTTTACGCACTTATTTATTCACAAAAACGTTCCCGATGCAGCTGTGCGTGCTGTTTACTTCCTGCACACATGAAACCCATGTTTTGCGTTGTGGAATGAAGAATTAATGGCTGGTTTGGTAAAAGCATTTGCCAGTGTATTTAGAAAAATTTTAGAACGTGCAAATGAAGGTATTTAATATTAAACTTAAGTATTTGATTCCATCCTTGTGTTCCACACAATTGAAATTCATTTATCTCGTATTCAGCTTTAGATTTTCTTCGTGGCAATAATCATAACATAGGTTTTATTGAAATGTAATACTTTTAGGCAAATAGTTCCTGTGTGCAGGAAGTAGACAGCGCGCACAGCTGCATCGGGAAATCCATTATAGAGACATTTTTTTTTCGCTTATACACTTGATTAGGATCTTAAAACAAATCTATTGACCTAATTATAGATAAATAAGAAAGATTTAAAGGATTTTCTAAAACTGCAAACCTTTTAAGTTATATAATATCCGATGCAAAAAGAGCTTACTTAGAATTTTCCTATGTAGTGTACATCATGTTATTAAACAAAAGCCATAATCGCAAGAGCTGATTTTGTAAACATTAATTTAATGAAGCACAATGCATAAAAAATGGATCTAAGAATCCATAATCTTAAGTCCAAACATTAATTCATGGTCAAATGCCGATTTCTTAGTGTGGCGTGAAAGTTTGACAACGTGTCGTCTTTGTCATGTAATCATCCCGTAGAATCCCGCTCCAAAATACGTCTAATGTTATTTCTTACATTTTCATTCAAGTAAATTAATTTCATTCGAAATCATCGGTAGGAAGAAGATATGCTTAAAAATAAGTAAGAAAAAAATATATTTTATTCTTTTTTTGCTTTTGAAATTCCGTGACTTTATTTGTTGCTGTATGTAAATTTTCTGAAATTTATTTCGAAGAAATATGTTGAATTCATTTAAATAACAATATTATACCCTTGATACAGCTATGTGAAAAAAAAAATGCAGACGGATTGTTAAAACTTTCGAAACACGAAACTCGCTAAAAATCTAATTTTCGCGAGGCACAGAAAGAGGCAGAACGAAATGGAAGTCTGCCAAACGGAAACAATAATTTTTTTCTTTTCCGCTATTTTTTGACCGAAATTCCGAGCATATTTTACCGTTTTCATACCAAACCGATTATCTTACATGTCCTTTAATTTTTGTTATATGTAAGAGTAGGCGAGCTATTGAATTTTAAGTATAACCAAGAGGAGGGTTGTTGGACGAATGACACGCATGGATGTCATGTCTTTTAAAAATTTGCGAAATTAGCTTATTGGGAAGGAATTTTTCTTGAAGTTGTTATTTTTTTTTTTTAATTTCAACTATTGCATTTGAAAGTGTCTCTTTTGTATTTCTCCTTTTTATGCGGATATATTAATGTTTTTGAAGGAAATTGATAAATTTAATAATTTATCAGTTAATAATCAACAGTGAATTAACAGTCAGTTATATTTTATCATTTTACAATTATTAACAGTTTTACTTGTGAAATGCTAGTACAAACTCGTCAAGTATAATAAAATTCTTTCAGTTCTTTGTTTTCTCACGGTTCTTGTTCTTTCATATTTATTTGAATGTTAAAAAAAATAAAACAAACAACCTTCTGTCACCTGACAAATCTTATATAATTCAAATATTATATAATCTTCCTTTATCTGGAAACATAATTAAAAAAACTTTTTTGGGTCCAAATTTATTTTATTGATGTTTAATTAGAATTCAACATCAGACGGCGCGGACCTCAGAAATAACAGATTTTTTCGAAACACAATTTAAATGTTACCATTTCTTTACAAAATTCTCTAAAAAGAAAGCCAAAAATAAAGGGGAAAAATGTGTTTTCTGAATCTGGGAGGTCTAAAACATAGAGATTCGTCAAAATCTCGAGTTCGAATTTTTGGACGATTACTATATTTTCTCTATACTATATATATATAGTATAGAGAAAATATAGTATAAATAGTAATATAGTATATATATAAGAATAAAATATAGTATATATATAAGAATAAATAGTATAATAAAGGTAACTATCGATTGGAATAAATATATATAAAGGATTGATATATATTCATTAATGAACATTAATTTTTGTTGTTTCAATTCTGTCCTGACAATTCCAAAAAGACGAAATATGTATTAAGTTATTCAGGATATTAGTTTTAAAACATTATAAATATTAATTGTAAATCTATTATTTAAAATTTGTTATATGAAAAAAGGCAACTTATTGAAAACGATATCTTTTATAACTTTTGTATTTAAGGTATACGTCGAATTTACCTTTTGTCAGAGAAAGTATTATAAACAATGCATCGGATGGATGAAAAATAAAATCTTAAATTGTTGTCTTTAGCTTAAAATGATTAAAGGCGCTTAGTCGTTTCATATAATTTTGGAGCAAATAATGTAAAACTCTTTCTGCAGTAGAGCAGGTCGTGACTCTGTCATCCTTTTGTTCTCTCGGATATGATTTCTAAATCCGCCGCTCTCTTGCTCCTTCTAATTAAATAAACACGTGACTGCTTACCCCCAATCGATGGAGAGAAGAGTATCAGTAGCTAGCAAGATACTAAGAATAGAAAAATGGTCATGTTCGGCATTATCTCCAGCATCTCCCGTTATGGGAGGCAATTTTCATAATTATTTTCCACGCTCCTTTTTGTCATCGCTCCGGCTATTTTTCCTGGGAAACGGGACTTCTCATTAAAGAGAGATTTCCAAGAATTTTGAAGACAATTCAATCCGTCTTTAAAGGAAAATTGATTTATATTTCTTCTTTGTGAATTACTCTATCTTTATTGAAAATTTTCATTTGGGAAATGATGTGGATTTCGGGGGGGGGGGGAGAGTAATCGTCTTCAATTACCTGATATATTAAAGCAATCATTTGTTGCTTCTTTTTCCCGGTATTAGTAACCGGATATTCCAGGTACGAGGCAATTAATTTTACTGCGTATTTGAACCTTCTTTTTTTGCAAATTTCCATTATCTTTTGAAATCGAAAACGCGTCTTGTGCATCTGTTTCCCTTATTCTTTGGACATGGTTTGAATTACTAGATTTTACTTTTAAGTAATCGAATTTAATTTTCAATGAAATTTCTCATTAAATTTCGAATTTTAATGTTTTCAATTTCCATAGCACGCGGATATCACTTCGTTTAACTATTGTGCTGTTGGCAGATTTTAATTTATTTCAAGTACCGTGAATAAAATTCAATTAATTTTGTGCCTAGTATGTTCCCTGGTGCTTATCTTTCCTCTTAATATCATTTACTGGATATCAAAAGATTTTCTTGTTCTTAGTTTTGAGTTTACTTTATAAAAAAACCATATGGAATAATAGGGTCGAGAGAAAATGGGGAGCGAATAAATTTCAAGTGTTTAATTCTCATAGGCTCTAAGTGGTTTTTGCATGTGATTTGGTAAAAAAATAATTAATAAAAGATTATACAATGAATCTGATTCGCGCCAAACTATGCCCCTCCCCCCTATTAAAATTTACCTTTATCTTAAAATTATACAGTATGGTTTTTTTTTATTGTTTTTTGTTTATAATAATTCTTATAATAGGGCATTTTAGTTGACTAATACTTTATATTAAAATTTTTGCTCAAACGTTTTGCTTTCCAAAATTTTGGAATTTGGATGAGAAATTGAATTATCGTTTTACAAACAGATTTACTGTGTTATTTGAAATTATAAAAGCCCTTCTTTCTGGACAATTCATTAATATTTGTGGTTTCATACCTTTTATTTCGATATGAGTACATAATTTTGCAGCTCTTATCCGATGTCATAATTGTGTATGAAATTTTCCAGAACTTACTACGTTGAAGTAATTGTAATGTCCACACCGTACTCAAACAATTATTGTACGTTAAATTATTCTTATTTAATCAAAGATACTGTCTTCAAGATACTGTATTAATCAATATAAGTTTATTTTTACTTATATTATAAAATTCAGTGTACGATTTTGTGACTGCAATTGTAGTTCTGTGCTAAATTTTGGTTTTTGGATTTGTGAAAAAAAAACACCCATCTAAAATACTAAAATAACGCGTCCACCTTTATTATAGTCTGTGTATTTTCTGTAGGCGGTTCAAGATCACATTTTCTACCTCGTTATTGGTTGTCTAGTGCCAGTAACGCGGTAGAAAAGTGACCTTGAACCGCCTACAGAAAATACACAGACTATCGAGAATATGTAAGAAAGTTTGAAGGAGACCGCTCTTGTTGATAATTTAAGGAATGATGCTGGTTCTACTGTCGCTTTGTCTACTTGGACAAAGAGACGAAGACATAAATATCTGAATGCTAACTTATTGAATTGGAACAAATAATTGCAATGGGTTCTCTATGTTGCGGTTTTTCCGTTTTTTAGTATATGTTTGTTGCTGCGTCATCACATTCTGTCTCTTCTAGTTTACTTATGTCATTATCATTATCTGAACTATTCATTGCATATGGCTATTTTACTTTCACTCATCGGTATGACGTTATTGACATATTACCCATCAGTTGGCTTTTCTTTAGCTTCTATTTTTCTCGTGGAATATATTATTTATTTTTTACCGTTTTACTTCACTGTGCCAACTTTACCACAGCAGCGCACATAACTTATGGACGCGTTTCGATTTATATAAATGTTTTCTCGCTTATTTACAGTTGGTGCGTAGCATTGCTAATTGAATGAAAATCTTCTAATAAAATATTAAACTATATGATTATGAGTAACTTCAACTTTTCGAGGTGGGTTAAAATATATCTCATCATGCATAAAAAGCTAAGCAAAAAGTGTGGCAGTTTCAAACTCACCTATTCTTAATTAGCTAATTTTTATCTTGATAAACAATTATCTGTTTCGTAGACAAAAGCAGCTAATTTACACAAGACATTGAAAATGAAACAATTAGTTACTTTTTAATATGGTTATAGAGATTGGAGGAGACAATCTTATTAATAATATTCGTATTTATCACAATACACTTCTGAGGCATTATTCTATTTTAGTCTATTCTAATGTATGAGTGGAACTCATTGTATATTTTCCCTTCAAAAACTGAAAATGCATTTACATTAAATATGATCTTATTTGTCACAACACACTTCTGGTGCATTATTCTATTATAGTCTATTCTAATGTATGAATGGAATTCATTCTATATTTTCCCTTCGAAAACTGAAAATGCAGTTGCATTAAAGCAAAAGCTGCTTGGATGATTGATTTTAAAAGACCATAGACAGCATCTCAATTAAAAAAACTAACTCACACACACAAAACACATTGAGAGGGTAAAAAGGCATGAAGGGTTATTTTCTTGAGTACATTATAAATCATTCCATAGTGCAAAATAAGGTGTTGAAATTGAGCATTTACGCCCTCTGGGGGAAAACGGAACTTTGAAAAAGTCTGTTTTGATTTATGATGGAAAAACCTCAGTGCTGAAAGCACGTTGAAGACGGTATGCGCTTTTTTATTGCGGGACGTTTGTCGCTAAGGAAGGGAATGAAAAATGTATCCAGTCGTCGGCCTAACTTCTCTGAAGGTAATGTTTTTGTTTGCTGGAGATTGCTGCCCGCATAACAATAAGCTCAACGCAATTGGTCAGAAAAGAGAGCATTGAAGTTGAACCGAACGGATAAACTTGATTTTAAGTACGTCTTGGAGTATAGAAATTTTACAGGTGTTGAAATATTTAAAGGATAAGGAGTCTTTTTTTCCCTGTAACATTTTATTTTGAAGGATGAAAAATTCCTTTTGCTATGGAGAATTTAAAATGCTATTTGTTTTATGTCTTTTTTTATGAAAAGTTTAATTTCGCTTTGATGGATACACATTATGTAGCCACTTTTAATATTATTTAAGTAGATGGGATTTCATTATTCTGCTTTTATGTGAACAAAAAAAAAAAAAAAAAAACTACATAGTGAGTGGATTAACAATCTAATGAATCCTTTTTTTGCGGAGGGGGGGGGATTCCCATGTAATGAAATAATATTTTGTTTTTCTGATTTGTATGGTAAATATAGATATTTTGGTCCTGGCTTAAAGTCAAATTTGTTATAATTGATTTTTTTGAGAATTAAATGGATTTCATACGGCTTATTATAATTTGATATAAATTTATGATCAATATCTGCATTATTTATTCAAAAAATTCGACTGTGTGAAGGGCGAAGAGAAGATCGTTGAAAAGTTCTGATGCATTTTTATCCATCAAAATTCAATAATTAAAAAATAATATTTTATAAATGTTTCTTGATGATTTCAAACGCTATCGTAATGATAGATTTAAAAAAATGGTGTAAATTAAATTGAAAAAGAAAAAAAAGTTTTACTTTGTGCCGATTGACTTTTTGAAAAATATTTTACCTAAATCATTCGAGCATAACGGTCTTGAAAGTGAATCCTGGCTGGATAGTTGAAACAGAATGTTTATTACAAATTAAATTTCTGGACTTTTTTGAAAATTGTCCATTTTGAAGGGATTTTGATTTTTAGGGCCATATGTATTTTGAATCTCGAATTCTGGTTTATATTAAAAAAATACTTAAGGCATTTTTTAACAACCTTTCTTTTTTTTGCCAGCAAAGTCAAGTTTTTCAAAAAATAATGCAGTTATTCATCTGAAGTTTTTGGCAATTATTTTCTTTTACGTAGAGCATATACTTAAGGCGAATTCTAAGGGGGGGAGGGATGAAAAATATTTTTCAAAATCAACATTTTTTTTTTAAAGAATTACTTTTGGGATAATTAAGCTGTTATAGCGTTCGATCACTCATTTTATAAAGCTCTTCTATCCACCGCTTTTTATTTAAAAATTTTCCTCTGAGATTAATAGCTTTAATTTAAACACGAAAAACTAATATTAAAATTTATACATATTTCTCCACCTCTTATACCGTAACAAATCTGGATGTAAACTTAAAGGCCTATTTTGGATAGCTAAAATCAAAGAAATTGATGCTATAGCTTTATATTTGAAAAAGTACGATTCGATTGATCTATAAGGGAACTGCAAATCAAAAGGAAACTTTTCTCCTTGTTTCCACTAGATTGTAGCCTCTATTAAACAATTAATTCCGTATTTGTCTTCCTGTATTAATTCCCGATGATATTGCCTGGTTATGTTTTAAACGAAAACTTAACTGGTCAATAAAAAAAATCTATGTACTGATTTAATCCAAAACAAACGAATCCAAAGAATCCAGAATAAAACTAAAAACTACAATTATGTGAAATAATTAATGTCATGAAAGGCCGAAACTAATTCTACTGTATTTAATGGAACGAATATCAATACGTAAGCTTTGTAGTATCATAGAAACGGAGAGGAATATTCACCCTGTTCTCATGAGCATAGTCCTAACTGGATCCTAGGAATAGAATTAGTCTCGCTGCTCTGGTGAGTGGCTGTATTCAACAGTGTATAAGAGACTTTTCTGCTGCCGATAAGATTCATTTGGAGAGGTTGATATATGAAGCTCAGGACTCCGAAGAGGCCTACTCTCCTTTACTACTTAATGTGCAGTTCTGCACATTGAAGGCTTAGTATGTTAATGGGATGGTTCAAATCAGCGACGATAGAACTCGTGACGTCTGGAGGGAATACCGACCGCATGGCAGACTCAACGCGACTTGTGGTTTCTCATTTCACTGGTCATCCACCTTTTTATATGTTTGGGGAGATGTTAATTACTTTTTCTTTCTGTACATACATCTTAGTTGAGTCCCTGTACCGTTGTATGAACGGTTAATCTTCAGCTGTAATGGTACAATGTATTTGCACGCACGCACATACACCACACACCCACTCACAAATTTAGTGATAAGATTAACTATCCATTGCTATAAAACTATTGCAAAACCGATATTGTTGTGCTATTTGTAATTGATTATTTCATAACAACATAAAAACTGTATTGCTCTTTGCCGTCTATTTCATTTCGTGAAACATTATATTCCCTTTTTTATCGGTAGAAGGTATGTTCATTTTCGTATCTGATTTTATCATTTTAAATCTACGGCACAGTATTGAATTTTATCACTACCTTCTTTTTTGCTCGTATATAAATTAAGGAAAAAAAAAAAAAAAAAAAAAAACCCTGCTAAAAGTCCGTTTTCATAGTGTATTTATTTTTCTTAAACCACGCCTTATCTTTGAAAACTAATCACAACGAAATAATAGAAAAAAATTTAAAACAATCATTTGCACTAGAAAATTGAATATGGTCTTTTTAACTCATCTGCTAAATTTCACATAGAAAAAAAATGCCATGTCTCTTGAGATGAAAATTCAAACATTGATTTCAGTAATTGAAGAAATTTAATTACGAGTTTCTCAGAGGAAATAGTTTCTCTAATAATTTAATTAACATTCATTATAGAAAATTTATCCTTGCTACTTTTCGTTTTAGAGACATTATTAATGAATGATATGCTTATATTCTTTTCAGGTTTGTTTCTTTATCTCTTCACGTTTTAACTAATGAATTTATAGCTATTACTTATTGAAGCTTTGAAACATTGTTTGTGATTATCAGTGGTAATTTTTCGAATTTAACTACTTGCAAGTCATTAATTAAAATTAGAAAATCAGTATAACTTTTTTAAAAATCTAATTAAACAAATGAAGTGACGCAGTTTCGGAATTCATGAGAAGAAATTTGTTAAAAGGAAATGAGCTGATAATAATATATATGTATATATTATGTTATTATTTTATATTAAGACTTTTCTATGTATTATTGATATTGTTAGTTCCAAGTTTGCTTCGCTGTTAATATTTTCAAAATCCCAATAATTATTTAACATTCTCGTAAAAAAAAAATCTATTTAGTAATAAAAATAGTCGCATAATTTTGTTTTTATGACTAATAACATATAATTACATTTAATTAATGATAATAATTAACATTTGTTAGTAACTATTATTAATTAACTATGAAATCTGCTTATTTTCATCAGAATATATTTTAAATATTTATTACTTATATTTTATGAGGTGAATTTATTACTTTTTACGTAAACATTTGTATGCGCATATTTTATTAAATGGTTTGTTTTATTTTTGATGGAATAATTGCAAAAAAATATATTTACATTCGATTCCATTCAATAATTTAGATATTTTTTGAAATGTTCTTGTAAATTTTTATTTGCTATGATTTATTTCATTTACACACTTCAGAATCAGCAATTAACTAAAAAGTTTTTTTTTTTCCAACAGATCTGACCTTAGTAACTAAAAGTTTGAAATCGTTGTATTTTTTAAATGTATTATAAACAAAATATTAATCAATCAGTTTTTAAAAATCATTAAAACAGAAAGAAAGAACATACCAGTTGCAGGTAAAACTTCTACATCAATATAGCTTGGCGTGATGCCTTTTTTTGGCGTGTTTTAATGATTTCTGGTTGTAAATGTTCTTTTATAGTTTATATTATGTTATTGTATAATTTCCCTTAAATTGGAAGTTATAATTTATTGTTTTATTTCTGTGAAAACTGGTTTATCTCTAAGGCCTCAATTTTAGTGGATTGTCGGATCACGAGGAGTCAATATTGTTGGACGAAAGCCAGACTCCTCATAGAAAAATCCCTTGTTTGAATCCCTGCCTGAGGGTGACCTTTTAGAAAGTCTTCAAGCCGGATTCATAATTTCTTTTTTGATTCTATTTTTATTCCTTTTGCTTATATTAACTTAATATTCTTACTAATTTGGTTAAGTTCATCCGTGTTTTAGTAGTAGTAGCATTAGTGCTCTCTAAATACAATTGTATCTTTTTAGTTTGATTCAGAATTAATTTTTTAGATTTTTAGTTTGTTTCAGAAATAAATTCTAATTGATATTTCATAATGTTTATATTTTTGATTATTTCTTATATATAATATTACCGAATAAGCACGTTTAAAAAAACTTATCCTCATTTAATTAAGCTATCATTGTTTTATTGCTCATTGTACAAGTATTTTTAATACCAGCATAGCTATGATTTTCTAATTTAAATTTTTCTGTTCGGATTTATATGTCTGTTTTAATTGTGATTTTTGCGAAAAATCTACATTAAATATTCCAAGCCCTTCTCCCCTATCCAGTAAGATATCCTAGCCACATGTTTTTAGATAGCTAATTCAACAACATCAACAAATAAGATCTCTATTTTGTAATGTTCGACTGGATTAAACATCATAGTGGTATTGATTAATCAGATCTGCACGATAAAATCAGAAGTATTTGAAAACTCGTTAACGGAATTGCTAATGCGTTGGATGGTCGCAATTTAATTATTTAATTTGTATAATAAAGACGGTATATTTTTAAGAATTCACCACAGTTAGAAACCACGAGAGGCATTAATGCGATCATTATCTGGATTAATATTACTCTCTTATTGGTTATCAAGTGAAAGAATGGAATTTAATTAACTACATTCTCTGTGAGAGCGAAACTTTTCAATCACTTTGAAAGTGCAGATAATGCGAAATGAAGATAATTGAAACGAATAAATCCTTTATTGTTTAGGATAGTTTGAGGATGCTTTAACGTCCTGACTAAAATGAAATTTGTATCAAAAGACTAATGAGCGAAGAGATAATAAATTAAAACTGTGAATATTAAAACTTCCAATGACTCTTAAGTTTTAAAATTGTGTACTTTTATCAAACGCACTAATGATTAAAAAAATTATCAATGAATTTCTAAAAACTACAGTTTTTTTTCTAATGAAAAGATTTTTTTTTTACATAATTGTTATCGTTTATTAAATAATACAATGGTGATGGTGAATTTTACTTTTGTTGGATCAATCATTTGAAGTTTAAATGAAAATGTAAAAAATAATAAGTAATTTGATTACAACATTATAATTACCAATGAAAATTTTTTAAACCTCCAATATATGAAAGACCTAACTGGGTGACAATACTTACCTTCTTTCTACGTTAGTAATAATCTTAGTTCGATTTTGATGGAGAAAGTGATTGGTGTTCCCCTCCACCCCTTTTCATAATAAAATGAAGGGGGAGGGGCTTCTCAGAATCATAATTTGATTACAGCTGTGTTCATTTCCATTTCTTTTTATTATGGATGATAGAATGGAAAACTGGGATATTCACTCCCTGGTGATCCAGACAAATTTCTACCTAAGGATGCTGTTAGTACAGTGTGAAAAAATGATTGATTGTGCTTAGCTATCTTAGAATTTCACTTTTTCTGTTGATATAAATAAGTATATCTATAAATGTTCATGATTTCCCTCTAACTACAGTTGTTACATACTACAGTTGTAATTCATTTTTACAGTTGTACAATTTACTATGTACGATTTACATAACATACAGTTGTTCAATTTACTATGTACGATTTACATTACATACAGTTGTACAATTTACTATGTACGATTTACATTATATACATTTGTACAATTTTCTTTGTAAATTACGATTTACATTACATACAGTTGTACGATGTACTGTAGTTGTTTTTCTGACACTATTTATTTCATATTTTCCCATGATATCTTTAGTAATTATTATCGGAAGAAAAAGGTTTTGGTCCCATTTGTAAACAATTTTATTATTGATATCCGTTTAATTGGCATGATATTTTGTCAGTTATATAAAATTATTGATAGATCAGTTATTTAAATTGATAGATAAAAGGAATCAAATCTATTATGAAAAAGCTTTCCTTTATCTTTTTTTCTTTTATTTTGCATTAATTTTCCAAGAAACTTGAGATTTCTATTAATAGTATATTGCTTATCAAAAATATATCGTTTGGTTTTATTGTTATTATCTTGGTGAAGATAATCTACTCGCTTTTAATTTCTTTTTCTTTAAACTTGTCCATGCGAATATCAAAATAGATGAATTTAAAATATTTAGAAGCGATGCCTTGATATTTTCTTTATTAAACATTTTCCGCGATAAAAGTTGCCAATCATTAACCAATAATAATAACAATTAAAAAGAGATTTGTTGCCAGCTTTGGCAATTGATGTTAAATATTAAATAGTCTGTGCATAAATAAATGTCTTCTGAAATGTTTTTTTTTTAATTCATGTTTATTTTTTCAGTTAAATAAAATGTGCATGAATTAACTTTATTTACAGTATCGTTACATATTTTTTTATACGGTCAATTCTTATATTGATCTTATAACTTTCATCACGGCATATTTGGAGTTCAGTGTCAATTTGAGCTTATAAATGGCTGCATTGCATCCAATTGCTACATATAAAAATTCGGGCTCATTTACATAAACGTTTTCTTTTATAGGACCAGTAATAAGCTGACTTCAGTATTACACCAGGATCAGATGCGTTATAATTTCGGATTCCGAATGATGGTTTATATTTAAATTCGAAATGCGTTGCACATTTCTTAAGAGCTGCTCTACAGCGAAATCTAATCCCGAGACTTCCATTTTTACCACATCCAAAGAAGTCCGTTTCTTTTTTTCGATAAATACACGATGCTGAAAGAAACATTAAACGAATAGTTTCTCCTTTCTAGCAGATTTACCGGCATACACTTTTATCAGAGAAAATATTTAAAATAATAATAATAAAAAAGAACGTTTTCAGTTTGGGATGGATACAGTTACTTGCTTTTAATTTCTTTTTCCGTGCCATTACTGCTTACCGCGGAACTAATCCCATACGTAATTGCTGCAAGCCATTCACTTTGATCCGGCCTCCTCGGTTCGTCTAATGGCCTTCTTCGTCTGGATTGCCTAGCCCCGAAGATTAAACGGGAGATCCCTCCCCGCTCCAGAAGAGGATGTCGTTTGGAGCTCCTTTGGAGGACTGGAAATGGAGGCTGCGCGTGTCATTCAGTTTCGCTTGAACTCTTGTTTCCAAATTTGTTTCTGGGCAGCGTAAGAGGAAATTCTCGGTTGATCAGAGGATTAAACCACTGAATAGATGCTCTTTCTTTATTTTGTTTCTAAAATGTTCTTGGGTTATGTGTTTATGTCTGAGTGGATTTGAAAGTGACTCCCTCAAAATTTAAATTCGATGTGCACGGGTATAGAAAAAGAGTTAACAAAGTAATTGTCAGTGCATTTAAATACTAACTTTTGTCTGAAAAGAGTCAGTGCCGATTAGTTTACATAAAATTTGCTTTATATGTGGGTCAGTTATTACCCTTAAATGACGAGCTAGAAGAAATCTAGTATTCCGCAAAATCGGAAGTTAGATGAACACACAGGAAAATCCTTTTCTATTCTAGAATTCTTAAGATCTATCGTCCATGGAATTATTGATTTTTATCCTCCTTCATTGGTAATAATCCATCATTAATCATATGACAATACAATAGAAGAAAGGAAAGATATGAACCACAAAAGTGTTGGGTCTTCTATAAAATAGTTTTGCTAGAAAATGAATTAAGTCAATGGCATCCGGTCCTACAAGTGTCGAAATCGTACATCGTTCTTTACATATACAAAATGTGAGTGTAGATCCAACGTCTATATCGCTGTGTGAATAATATATGGCATGGTAAAAAATAAAGGAAATTCAAACCTCATTCCTAAAACTCCATAGCAAAGTTACTTGGTTTGCATGAAGTCACATTGTATCTTTGTATTTTTAGTTATAATATGTACATTACATATAATATGTGCGTGCGCGCGCACGCACACACACACACACACACACACACAAACACAAATGTATTTAATATCGAAGCAATTTGCGTACACACGCACGCAGTAACGGAAACAATAAAAAATATTGTAATATGAAAATATTTATAAAATTCATCAAAATGCTAAAAAAATCTGTACAGAAATAATACTGATATCGCTTAAAAGTTTACTTTTTTGAATTTCAAAGTGATTTAAAAATAGCTTTAATATGCTTCAGAGTTTTTAAGAAAGCGTACACTGTTCAATGAATTTTTAATTAAATGTTTAGTTATAATTTTGAAAACCTCTTTTTTTTAATAATCGCTTTCTGTCCGAGAAATAACTACTCGCCGAATGTGGGAATTCTAGATGTAACCGTGTTATTCCTAGAGTTAAGCTAGTAGAGCATAAGAATGATTTTTGCATTTTGCTTAACCCTTTCAATACCAGATTTTTTTTTCTAAAATTAAGAAAATTTAGGGCTCTAATGAATCAAATGGCTATATTCTGCTATAAATGGCTAATTCTGCTAAATGGCTATATTCTGTATAAATGGCTATATTCTGCTAAAATAAGAACAAAAATTAATTATAGATGCAGGTTTGGAGGTGGGACCTATGTGTCCCAGTGGTCTTTTTAAATGGGACACATGTGTTCTTTTTGGGTTGAGGTGACCATATAAATTACAGTGGATACGAAAAAAGCATATGAATTCAAACCCATGAACTCTTTGGGCCCCACCGGGACATATGACTAACATATGAATGTAATCACAGACAACCATTAGGACATGCACTTCGATAAATTCCCCTTACTTATCTCTTTGGGTGATTTAAAAATATCAGCGGAACATATATGTCCCGGTGAGGTCTGAAGGATTAAGGCATCATGCAATTTAGCAGTAGTATTATTACCTTAAAAGGATACAATGCTTGGTTACTTCATGAGCAATACTGACGCTAACAAGCAGCAGTTGCCTGGCATCTCTCTCTGTGTGTGAGTATATGTGTGTTTAACTATGTTTTAATGCTTTTATTGGAGTTAAAGAGATCTGATATGAAACTCAGAAAGTTTAATTTAAAATTAATCCAGCTGTTTATGATTGAAGAATAGGATTAAGGAGTTTACAGACGATGAAATAATGACTGAGATATTGCATATCAGTATCATTAATTTATTTCCAGATAATTTTTAAAATTCGTGATAATAAAAGTCTGGAATTAATATTTATATCAATTTAAATATCATGGAGCTGATAAATATTTAAATTTTGTAATGAATTATGTTCAATGATTAGAAAAAAAATTATTCACTTCATTTAGAGTTCCATAAAATAAAGTTTATAGTCCTTCTTTCTTTATTATAAGTCACAATGTGTTTAATCTATCAGCAATATCAATAAACTATTTCTGTGCAATAAATCACAACGTTCCCATTTAAGAAATTGAAATTTTGATTTTCGATACAATGTTTCGAATAAATTTTATTTACATAAGATAAAAATTGCGATTATAATATAGATTAATATAATAAAATGTGATTAAATATAATAAAATACTTCCAAATTATTACATATCTATTTGGGTTACGCCATTCTTATCATGTGAGACCATAATGTTGTTTTGGTTTGAAGTTTTTGAAGCCTCAAAATGCGTAGGCAACAAATTGGTGATTTATTGCTTTTGAGGCATCAATTTTTCGTTTTTAGGGTTATTAGAAAATAATGCAGAAGGTTGTCACATTTGCGATTTATCGCTAACTAAAGTTAAACCTGATTTCCAAATTATTCATTCTCTAAATTCTTACGAATTTTCTTAATTAATTTTAAGTCATTAACCAGTTTAATCCGGTTTGAAACAATCACTAGACTATCAGATTACGCATGTGTCGATATTTAGAAAAACGATGTTTTTTTTTAAATCTCAAAATCGGTCGAGCTCCAAAACTTTGTTTGCCAGCTAGAAAAATTGAAAATGGAAATTAAAAAATATTTTATAGGGATAGAGAAGTCTCTGATTGTTTCAAACCGTTTTAAACTGCTTAATGACTTGAATAAATTAAGACAAATAATGTTTTAAAAATAATAATGTTCTCACCTGATAACTTGAAATTTGCAATCATAGATTTCATTTTTTCTCTTTTTTTTATATGTTAATTTGGTGCTTGATTTTGGAATGCAAACAGCTGATATCTTTGCCAAAAATTTATAAATAATTGGCAGTTAATACAAATTTTTTGATCTGCAACTAGAAATTATTTTGAAGTTACTGTCATTGTCATACTTTAATTATATTTAATTTGAAATTATATGATATTCAAAGAATCTTGACACGAACATTTCTTTGTTTGAAATAAATTATTCTAGAATGAGATTTTAATATTAAATATTGCCTTTGATAAATAAAATTTTAAAAATAACCTAAATAAATTTTAAGAATAACCTGGTTATAAATAATAATTAAAATATTTATCAGAAAATTGCCGATCGCAATTTTAATGTTTCAAATACTCAAAAAGACATTCTCTCAGATATTTGTATTCCCTCTGGCCTTAGTTTGAATAGCGCCCTTTAAATCTCATTTAGTATTTATGATAGGTTTTATGAGAAATTATGGAATCGTGGTTTTACGTTGCAAAATAAATTTTAATTTAATGATGAGTGTAATATATATTTCAGTACGTTTTTTTAAATTTTTTTAATTTATCCCATCCAAGAATGAACTCCTTTTCTGCATTATAAAAAAATTGATATTATTTCAGTTATTTGTGTGTTTCGCTTTTATATTGCGCTTATTCGCATGATATTTTTAAAATAAAACCATTAACTACAGTACTAGTATTCATTGTTTGTGCAAAAGAGGAAATATTGTAATATTTATAAAAAGAAATTTTGTTTTGTACCTTAATTTTTTTAATATAAGAAATGAATAACAATGAAATTTAATTTGAAGAATTTTCCCGCTTCTCTTTTACCCATGAGGAATTAAATACCCGTGATATTTTACATGAATGATAAATATAATGTATAAATGATATTATTTTAGATATTGTGCATTCGAATTTCATTGTTGAAATTTAACAATTCCTATGTGTATTCAATGTGACTTCTCCTAGAATAATAAATAGTGATATGTTATAAAAGAAATATTACATATGATACGAAAGTTCTTTCACTTTGGATTAAATTAATCAAATTTGCCGGATGTTCTATTAAAAGATTCCATTTCCATCCCCAAAATTCTCTTATGTTTTGAACTATAGCAGATGGTTATTTCTTTAAATTGTTGGAAATAAATCTAAAACTCTTTATAATTTACCGAGATATTCTTTCTTTTCATTTCAGGCGTCGAAAGTGAAGTGAATTCTAAGATTTTAAATATATATCTTTCTCTGAATTTTCTACATTAAATTTCAATTAATTTTTAATTTTCAGAAATTTTTTTCAAAGACGAATGTTTTTGAGGAGGGGTATTTTATATATTTTTTTGTTAGTTAGATTTTTCTCATACATCGTAATCTATTGAATGAATCGGCCGCGGTGGCCTGGTGGTAAGGTCTCGGTTTCGGAACCGAAGGGTTCCAGGTTCGAGATCCGATTCCACCGAAGAACCGTCGTGTAAGGGGGTCTGTTGCACGTTAAATCCGTCCTGACCAAACGTCCTCCCGCTGGTGTGGTGTGGAGTGGAGAGGGGGGTGCCAGCTCAGGTGTCGTCCTCGTCATCTGACCGCGGTTCAAAATTACGAGGTCCGTCCCAAAATAGCCCTAGTGTTGTTTCAAACGGGACGTTAATATAATTAAACTAACTATTGAATGAATCAAATAAAACTAATCTTGATCTATTTAATTGTTATTACACTGACTCTATTATTTTTTTTTAAATTTGACCTATTTACATTTATGGGGAAACTAAACAATCATGTGTGTCATTGTGCTTGAAGAGGTTAATCTGCAAAAATTTCTGATGAATACTCATGCAAATGTGAATTTTAAAAGGTTAAACATACTTTGTTTTCTTGATATCCAAGTTTAAATACCAACTGAAGAATCTAGAGAACTGGACATTTCTTAAAATATGATAATTTTTATAGATTGCCATTTTATCTGTAAAAAGCATTTTTCAGATCAGATAAAAATGTCATGTAATTACATTTAGATAAGTAACGTACACTAAGGAAGATTTGTTTTCCAAGTTTAAATTAAATTTAGATTTTTAGTTAAAAGATCGATCTATCGTTCTACATTATTTTTCAATAACTCCAGAACATATTATTGAACAAACGTTATTTTGACATCGCTTTAAAATTGGAAAAATAAGCTTTTCTATGATATAATTTACGTTTCCGTACGAATTTTTCTTTTCTTATGACAGGTTTATACTTACGCATTCTACAACGATATTCAAGAATTTTTTGAATGCTCGTTGTTTATTTTATTATTATCTTTATTTTTAAAAAAAATTAAAGATAGATGAATCAAGCCTTAAACATAATTATACTGCAGTATTTCAGATTAGAGGTTAGATTTACAGTAAAAATCTTCGTGTCCAAACTTAGGACCAAGATTATCCCCTCTTAAATTTTAAATTAATTTTATGATATTTATAAAAAAACCTTTTTTTAATTCATTATACCTTTTACCACCAACATTAAAAATAAATGATAATTTTCAAACATTTTATTTTTTATAAATGATTGATAAAAACTGAAAATGTACGATTTCTTTATGAAGCTTAAATCATTTTTCAACTTAAAATTTGTATTATAAATATATTTGTTAGAAGAAAAGACTATGAAAATTCAATTTTCGTGTATTCAGTTGCTTGATTATTTTAACTCAGGATTAATCCGAAAGTGGAGAAATGAATTAAATGAAAATCTAAAGAAACTCTTTCGTAAAAGTTTGCTTTGGATGGCCACATTAATGGTTAAATGGTTTTGTTTTGTTTGTTTCCAAATAATTTTTACCTAAGGAAGCAAAACTTCTAACAATACTGATGAGTTAGGGTTTGTGAAAAATAAAAATCTGTGTATTTGATTTATAAAAAAATTATTCTTTTTGGTTTATGTATCAAATATATGGATTCTTTTTTATTACGTATTTTTCTATTTTCATTAAAAAATGTCTGAAAATCGGAACGGCTGGGATTTTATCCGATGAATCAGGAGGAGAATATTTTTGGTCCGTCTGAAGACAGAGACGAAATTTATAGTTCCGAATTAATCATAAAAATATGCGCATAAATAGCTTCACTACTAAGTAACTTTCACTATATTTTTTATAAATTAGCTATAGTTGCATTTCATTGATTTTGATCACTTAATCTCTTGCTATCGAAAAATAACGAAGAAGTACGTATTTCAAAATCCGGAACTGCATATTTCCTTGCAGACTACCCTCTTTAAAAAACTACTGATTTCCTGTTCTAGTTAGATTTTATTTTTTAGCTAAGTAAATTCCGACACTATTTCCGGTTCACATAGTTGCTCTTTGTTGTATGACTCATATTAGAAATTTGAAATAGAAGTTACATTGTTGTTAGTTAATAGAAATAGAAATTTGTAATTAAAGGGGAGGTTTTTTTCAGAAATAATAAAATTTAGTACATCTTTGGTGATTTACTTGCCTGCCAAATACAAACCATAAAAGCTGTGTATAGAAAATAATAGCGCCGTTCATGACAAAAGAAGTATCAGCGGATTTGAAGCTGGTACAAATTCTTTTAAATATTGTTCTGTCCATAGAAAGAATCTATGATGGAAATAATTTATTTTTAAATACAGATTTTCAATCGAAACAATATAGTATCATTTAATTACCCTAAAAATTTTGAGAACTCTCTGTACTTGATAAATTTGAAGATGATTTATTTTTATGGTGGTGTTAGAATTAAATTACAACTTTATCCATGTAAAGAATATATATATATATATATTAGTTGCCAGTTGATTGACTGTTGCCAATGACTGTTGAATTAAGAATTGTTTTTCGTGGCTCTCTATATAACTGCCTTGAATTTTCAATTTCATGAATAATATGTAGCAAAATATATTTATCTGCTATGTATTCTAGCTAATATTAAAAGCTAGAAATGAAAAATATTATTCAAAATTCTTGTAAGCAACTAATTATTGCTGCCATAATAGCTGTAATAGTATTTTGGTCGTAATAGGATTCAGTAATAGTGAAATTGATGATATATTTTGAAATCATAAACTAAATGATATTCAATACTAATAAACTGCGCGATCTTAATGTGTGTCGTTAACTTTTACATTTTTCAAATCATATTTATTGCTAATGGAGGGTTTTCCTGTATTTCGAATTTCCTTTTATAAATAATAAATGCTTAAGACACAATAGTTTTTAGTTGTTTTTTCTGATATATTGATTTGGGCCGCGGTAGTCTGGTGGTAACATCTCGGCTCGTGAGCCGTAGGGTTTCAGGTTCGAGACCCGATTCCACCGAAGAACCGTCGTTTAAGGGGTTCTGTTGCAGGTTAAATCCGTCAGGGCCGAACGTCCTCCTGATTGTGTAGTGTGGAGAGGGGGTGCCAGCTCGTGATGTCGTCTTCGTCTGACCGCGGTTCAAAATTACGAGTTCTGTTCCAAAATAGTCCTAGTGTTGCTTTACAACGGGACGTTAATATAACTAAACTAAACTGATATATTGATTACTTTCTTATTAGATTTAGAGACGTGATGTTAATTGATAAGTGTTGTTTAGTAGTTACAAAATTGTTGAAATCAAATCAATTAATACTGAATTTAAAACAAAACAACATATTTTCAAAAGTACTTGCTATATTTATTTGCAAAATTCTTGACATATTAGTATTTAAATGATTATTTTTGAATCATGTTTTTTCATGATTAAACTTTAGAAAACCGGTTACATATATATATATATATATATA
>JAPMOR010043331.1:141547-244033 GCA_026543865.1 Argiope aurantia
CACACACACACACACACACACACACACACACACACACACACACACACACACACTGATATTTTTAATATAGTTTAAATCTTAATTAAATTCCTAATTTTTATCTTAAACTAGCCCTTTTTAATTTTTTATATAAAATGTTCTCTTATTTCCTGATCCAATTCCACTTTTTATTTAATTATTTTGGCACACGCTCTAGAAAACTGATGACAATTTATTTTCGTACACTCCGAGTAAAAGGTTAGAAATCTGAGTGAAATCTGTCAGAGATTTCCAACCTTTTACGCGGAGTGTGAGAAAATAAATAGTCATCAGTTCCTTGTTTAAATCAACATGTGGCAAGGAATTCCTCATCAGAATCTTGTAGTAAAATCACCGAAAGGCAAAATTTCGATCACTTTGCTCTTGTATCGCGATGTAAAAATATAACATTTTGCATCGCCTCTTTTCTGTACATAATATCCTCCCTTGCGAAATATTTCCAAAGATTTTTTTTTTGGCTTTGCATTTGCTAAAATATGTTGACACATATATACACTCATACATACTTTTGAAAGATACCTTAACTTCCCTTTCCTAAATCGACTAGTGGCAAAGAAATACCTATCAGAATCTTATAGTAAAATCACTGAAGGGAAAATTTCAGTCACTTGACAGTATAAACAGTTATATTCTGCTAAAATAAAAACAAAATTTAACTATCGGTGCAATTTTTTGAGGTGGGTCATATGTGTCCCAATGGTCTTTTTAAATGGGACACATGTGTCCCATAGGGGTTGAGGTAACTGTATAAAATATAGTGACCAGTTGTGTCTCTAATTTTTGTAATATTTTAAAACAATTTTATTGCACGAAAATTCTTATCGATTTCATATCCAACATTATTCATGACATTTCTATGCAAAACAGTTTTTGCAGAGTGCAACTTTACTCATGGCACATACAGTTTTCGTTCGTATTTCTTTATTAGTACTTTATTACTAAGTTTTAGTTAAAAATTACACTAACATATGAATGTAATCACAGAAAACCTTTGGGGCATACATTTCAATAAATTTCCCACTTACTTATTACCCCTTTGGATGGCTTAAAAATATCAGCGGGGATATATGTCCCAAAGGGTTAAGTAATTTATTGATAAAATTTTTCTCAAGTTTATTTTGGCTTCGTCTTTGACATTTTTATTGTGACTCTATACCAGTAGTCTCAATTTCATTCTCTTTAAAAGTACATATACAACCTAATTTTACGATTTATTATTATAGACAAATAGGTAGAAAATCGAAAATATTTATTTTAATTGTATCACTACCTAGCGAAAATCACAACAGAACTAAACTTTGATAATAAATTCCAAAGCATAAATTTGTTTTTTAAGGTCAAAGGATCGATAAATCGCCAGTAGCAATTTTCAATATGTCAGGTGGAAGTAGACTTTCGATTTAAAACTGAGAAAAATATCGTACTGGGAAAAAATAGTATCGAAAAGCATCTTGGATTTGAAGTCGTGCAATAAAAAGTTTTTTAAATGGTGTATTGGGAGTTGCTTATTTCAAAATATAAAATAAAAAATTAGGGAATCATGAATATATTTTTGGAAAGTTTATTTGAAATTAATTTTGGAGTAATATAAATTAATAAACAAAATACTTTTGATTTGAGTTCTTTCATAAAAACTACTCTTATTTCAACTTAATTTCAAAAATATGCTTAGAAGATGCAAAATGAAATTGATATGCTTCTGAAGATAGAACTTTAAAATAAACATCGTTCTATATTAGATTTTAACAAAAAAATCCATATTAGATTTTATGTACATTTTTATCGAAAAAAAGAAAGGACCCAGTTCTCAATTAAAAAAAAATATTATCGAGAATTGAATTTTTAAGGCTTAATTTATGTGGAATTAAAGAGTTTTCTGATGACTGCAGTTGTCAAATTCTTATCCGAGTCAAAAACCGATTAGTCTTAAGATAGAATGTTATCTTATTAGTTTGTAGATAATACTCATACATTAAAGAATGAAAACGGAATACATTGTAACATTCCTATGTATTATTCTGCTTTTCAGTTACACATATTTTTAAAACCTGTTTATTTTGTTATTGATGTTTGTCTCTTTTGGCGACCAGTTGGCTCGTCGATATTATTACTTGAGAAAAATTTTATTGCAATATTTTATTTATAACTTAATCTTAAGGATTTGCCCAGTAAGGTATTTTTTTTAATTTCAAATTTTGATTGACACTTACTCCTACTAATTTAGAAGCATTAATCTTGTTTCGTTCTTCACGCTATGCATTTTCCAATTATTTCTTGCCCTTAAAAAAGAAAAGTGCTTTAATCGGAAAAAGAAAAGGAAAAAACTTCAATTACCTTAATAACGTGTTTTCTAAACCAAAACACATTCATTAAAGATATAAAATTAATAATTGAGCCTATTTTTTTCGTAGAGTCGAAAACGTTTCATTATTTTTTTATAAAATTTTTAGAGATTTTTTTTATTTTTACTTATTTAGCAAAAATTTTTAAACCACCTTAAAGCGCGATGATATATTTTTAAACATCCAATAACATCATAGAAAAGAATATTAAAGAAAATTAATATTTTAAAGCTATAGATAATATCTATCGCTGCTTACTTTTGAGAATAATCATGTATCTATAGTTATGATAAAACTAAAAAGAAATCAATTGTATCAAATCCGTGCTTAAAAAAAATCGTTCCTTGGTTATTAGCTGTGCAAGAAAAAATATTAATTATAAGATATTTGCAGTAAAAATAAAATAATTTTTTCTTAACAAGAATTCCTAAATTTTGTTGTATCTTTACTTGTGGTATTTCACTTTATTGTATCTTTACTTGTAGTTGTATCTTTGCTTTTAATTGTTATTTATCTTTACTTGTAATAAAGATGAATGTTCGACAGGCCAGACCGTTTGAAGTAGAGCTATTAAACTTGGCACACACTTACTTTGGAGGGTTTGAATGTTCACCTTGGGTCGATTTTTGTTAGAATTTTCATTAATTAAAAATTAAGCGAAATTTTGGCAACTTTCCACGATAACTTCCGAAAATATCATAGTGCTAAAATAATTTTTACACCAACTTAAAATTTAAAAAAATATTTTCTCAACGTAACCACTTTTTTAATCTATAAATTAAATTTCTATTTTTAATAAATTAAAAAAATATTTTAACCATGTTCATCAATTTCTTTCACACAAAATAAAAATAAAGTTTAACATGCACGAGCACGTAATGAGTGTATCGCGATGTAAATAATTGATGTTTTTTATTTGGAACGAGGCAATACCGCCTTTGCAGTAAAAATAGTAAAAATAACTGTAATTTCTGCTTTTTTTTTGCTATCAGATGGTCTATTCTAATGATCAAACTTTGGATCAAGATTAATTGGATGAAACATTCACCATACATGTATCAGAAAAACTTGTCTCTTTGACTGATGAATGATTTGACTCAAACGTTGAGTCAAAAATATGAGTTCATTATTTAACTAATCAAACTCCAGTCACCATTGTAATCATCAAACGTTGAGTCAAGTTTAATTGAATCAAACATTCTCCATACCGTATATCAAAAACACTTGTTTCTTTAACTGATGAATAATTTGACACAAACGCTGAATCAAAAATTTGAGTTCATTAGTTAACTAATCATCAAACTCCAGTCATCATCAAAGTTGAATCCAATTTAATTGGATCAAACATTCACCATACCGTGTACCAGAAATACTTGTTTCTTTAACTGATGGATGATTTAACTTCAAGCATCCGATAACATTAAATTAACCATTGCCCTAATCCTCAAACTCTAATCATCACCACTGTAATCATCAAAGTAGGTTGATTCACCATATTGTGCATCAGAGGCACTTGTCTCTCCACTGATAAATGATTTGACTCGCATCGTATCAAACATTTGCGTTAAGACCCGAAGCTTCAGGCAGCACTGGCTGAAAACGAATTACGTTTCTTTTCAAAATACAAAACTGACAGAATTTTTATAAATGACTTTTAGTTGGAGGAAAAAAAAGTCTTTTTATTTTTTATTTTCGTGAGAAATGACTAATTTAACTATTTATATATATCTTACACACTTCTTATATAAATATAAATTTATTTATTCATGATCATTCAAATCATGACAGATGGAAGATTCTATTTATATTTTTATATATGATAAGCATAGTATATAGCATAGTATAAGCATTTTCTGTGAGCTTTTGCTTGCAGAAAAATATAGTGTTCGGAACAACATGTACATTCTTTACAAAAGAGTTCAATACGTTTTCTGTTAAAGGAAGAGGTGATGAAGTGTCTCGTATTTCATCGAATATTGCCCCCCGTCTATCGATTTTCGGTTCTTTTTATCGCAAGCTGGCAATGGCTGGGCGAGGATCAAGTTCTTTTTACTGTTGTCGGACGAAACTGAATTCGTGCAAGAATGTGATTTGGATTCTCCCCAAACTCGGCAACTGGTCATTGAAGATTTCGTTTGGCTTATACCTCTTTTGATTTTTTTAAAGCTGGAAAAAGATATTTCTAAAACTAATCTTCTTAATACTTCGATAAAGGATTTTTTAGAGCTTTAATATTGTTAGAATTATTCCTTTTTACTTTTTTATACGCGAAGTATAGAGAAAATATTGTTATCGTCAGAAAATTTGAAGAGATTTTGTCGAATCTCTCTATTTTAGAACTTCTGGGGAATTTTTTGCATTATGTCTGTAGCAAAGATGACTCAAAAACGCTTTGAGTTAAAAGAATGAAATTTGATATATATGGTTTTTACACCAAATTTGTAGATTTCTGTCAAATGTTGAGCAATGTCCTCGTAGAGGAAGTCTTTATTTCCGGCTGTTTTTTTATATGATGAAACGATAATTACGAAATAAAGAGAGGTAAAAGTATGAAATGTTCTAAATATATATATACTAGCATTTAATATCTATAATATAGGCTCATATAAAATTTTGAGCCATATTCAATTAAGGGTTGACCGACTTTCGGTCTGTACTTTCAGAAACATGTAAACGCGATAACTCAAAAACGCAGTGACTTAAATATATCTAATTTGGTATGCCATTTTGTGACTACAATTTTAATTATGTGTCCAATTTTGGCGTCAATCGAATGGAAAAAACGCGCCTAAAATTAAAATTCGATTTTCGGATACTATTAACCGCAAGCCAAGATTTAATCGCCATAAACTCGCGAAGGATCATTCGGTAGATTTATTAAAAATGCTAAATTCACGCCAAAAGTTATATTTCGTAACTATTGTACGCCAATGTCATGTAAGACGTTTTCTGCTTAGTCCGAGATGAGCAATTTTTGGCGGGAGGTGTGGGATAACATATTTATTTGAGAGCATTCGATAAAGTTTTGGGAGACCCCTCCCTCTGGTTAATTAAGTATAATCTCAACTGGTTAACAAAGGGAATAGAAGACAGCAGAAAGGGGGAAAAAATACAAAATATCAGTGGAATGCGTTTTAGTGCTTCTCTAGGCGAACGATGGTGGAAGGGAAAATCGAATCTCTTCCACTATCATCAAATAATAATAAAAAATTAATTAAATTTAAAATTGACTCATGATTAGTTACAAAGCATCGATAAAATACGAAAAAGTAAATGATTAGTATTATTGCAGCACACGGGAATATAAATTCATCAAGTATAAATTCAAACCTAAAGCATTGAAAAATGTTTCAGTAAAAGAAACTTGAAATATTAAATATATATATATATAAATTAATATATATATATATATAATATATATATAATATTATAGAAAAAGATGATATTTTTGAAAAACTAGCTTTTTGAATAACGAAATGATGTAGAAATGATTTTTGTGCTATAATATGTTATAATGCTACTGACTGGAAACTTTAACATTTTGATTAGTTAGAATTTAAAAAAATCCATTCTTAGTTAGCACCTTCTATCCGAGAAACAACTTTATACCGAATTTGATATCTTTACGATCCAACTATCTGCCTTGTGGAGAGTTATGAATTATTTTTGAATCATACGCGCGATTCAACTTACAAACAGTTTGGAACGTATTGACATCATCATATGAAAAAAAAAAATGGTGAAAAATTACGAAATATAATAAAAAATGAATATTTATTGATTTATTAGAATCTAAACATTTTTAGCGTGTTTATGCTTGAATAAATATATTTTGATTGATCATAACAGTATTTTTTCTCGATCTATACAACTTAAAATGCATAATTAATATTCATTACTACAGTGATTGGTTATAATATTGTCTGTACTATAAAATGTCTGTGCGTTGAAAAATCTCTGTACTAGAAAATTCGTCGCTGCCTTTCCTTAGTGTTAATCACAGTATCATTTATCATCATTTGGTTTCAAAGTTAATGTTTTCCCTTCATTATGTTAAAATTAATATTTAGCGTTCAAATTTATGTTTGCATAGATTTGGTTTAATCTATTTTTTACCTCTGCAAAGTTTATTCAAGAAACGCATTTTCAGATCATACATTATTTTATTGAAGAACAAATCTATCAATAAAGAGCAATTTAACAAACATTTTATAGGATAGTTAAGACTCGTTCCGCTTTTCTTTTGCCGGATTTCATCATAACGAAGATTATTTAACATGTCTATGTAGCATAGTTTTGCTGATGCGCTTTCGGAAAGAATAAAAATTTGAAATTCAATCTATTTTTTCACAGGAGGGCATGTTTTGTACACCGGGAAAAACAACGAAACGCATTCGTTTGCGTCGGGACACAAGGAAAAAATAAATAAAATAAAAGGCTTTAGGTTCGAGACCCGATTCCACCGAAGTGCCATCATGTAAGCGGGTTTGGTGCACGTTAAATCAGTCAGTGCCAAACGTCCTCCCGCTGATGTGGTGTGGAAACATGGAGAGGAGAAGTGCAAGCTCAGGTGTCGCTCTCTTCATCTGACCGCGATTCAAAATTACGAGGTCCGTCCCAAAATAGCTATAGTGTTGCTTTTAAACGGGGCGTTAGTAAAATTAAAACAAGGAAAAAAAAATTGCGAGTGATTGATTCGCTGTGAACGCTGAATGACGAAATTAATTGGTAAAGTTATTCTATTTGTTGTGGCTGCGATCTTTATCAAGTTTTTATTTTATGGAAAAAAAGCTACAGACGACCATCAATGACGAATTTAAATACTATGTGTTTTCGTATAAAATAAAAATAGCCAATAAATGAGACTAGGAGATTGATTCTTGTTTTTGCGATTTATTTTAAATAAGTTAATCCGTTGACTGTTAACTGCTCTAAGTTTTTAAGCATTTCGCATGAGCGGTGTGGGTTGGCATTAGCGATCACTGGGGATTGAACAGATGGCTTGCACCGAACGCATATATGCGCCCATAGGTCACACTAATGGGTTTTACTGGACACATATGTGCGCCCTTAGTAGCCAAAGGCCTAAATATACAAAGAATGATTTTTTTTGTATTTTACATATAATTTTTATTATATATTTGAATAAAATTACTATGGAAAGATATAAATGTAGTTTATTTTCGTTTTGGCCATTTAACCGAGGTGGAGTCAGTAGAATATCTAGTAATGCTTCCAATCATTAAAAATGTGTGTATTCAGTTTTGAACATGCTTTGCAAAAAAAACCAACATTTGATACAGAATATTTTTTAGTGCAAAATTGAATGCACAAACCTTTTACCATAACTTAAAAAAAAAGAAAGAAAGAAATTCTGCACTTAAGATGTGTTTCCCTCCTTTCAGTAATTTAATGACGACGAGAAAATAGTTGAAAACAGTTAACGACCCTTTCTGAATGTCGCCTTAAAAGAGTTCCGAAATGTTGAAACAGAATATCGAATCCAGTCTAGATGTTGATTCAGCAGATTAAATCATCTTCTTGCGAATTGATGAATCGACACGAAATCGTCGCTTGATTTCGAAAGCAATTGAGTGAAGAGATGTAAAAATACGAATTATTTTGAAAGGCGATTTCTACGGAAGTTACTTTTGAAAGCAAAGTTTTAAATGTGTTGCATGTTTTGCAGGGTTATTCAGTTTTTTTTTCTCTGTTACACTTTTTGTTAAAAATTAAATTAAATTTTATACATTTCAAATGACATTTCTTAAAATTAAAAGGAAAATAATGTTTGTGACAATGTACTTTTTTATTTTTTTTATTCTGGTACCTTTGACAATTTTCTATTTTCATTGTAGATTTATTTTGTTTAAAGGGGCTATTGACATGTGTGTGTGCATTTAGTTTTATTTAAGTTAGATTTAGTGTAAAATATTAAACTTGATAGAGGGAATTCAAAATAATTTTTTGTGGCGCACAGAATAATTGCCAATACAAGAAAAGAATAATATGTGATGGAATAAAAAATTATATAACTTAAGAATGTCATCCATGAAGGTAAGAAAAAAAAAATTGCTTTTCGTTCCCATTGAGTGCTTTATTTATTTCATTATTTCTTTTACTTATGTTGACGAGTGCAATCTTTTCAATTTCGGAATGAATTCTCTTGACATCACAATCATACGACTATCCATGTTAATTATGTTAATTAACGTCTAAATTGTATATATTCTTTTGTTGAATATTGAATATATATATATATATATCTTTTCTTTCTGCATCATGTTCAGTGGAAGTGCAGAATTAAATTGGTGCGGCTTGGGGAAGCGAATTTCCTTAAACAATAAACAAGATCCCCTCTTATTCGGTACAATGAGAGTAATGTTGGTCTTTGAGTTCATCGCTGATGACGGATCATCCTTCGGTCAATACCTGGGATCATACCTTCAGTGTAAGCGTATGTGCTACTCGTCATGATAGTTACTTTTCATCGACATCAGATGGCGTGGTGGCAATTTCGCGGCTTCTGAACCGGAGGGTTTCAGGTTCGAGATTCGTTTCCACTGAAGAATCGTCGTGTAAAAAGGTCTGGTGCGTGTTAAATCCGCTGTGACCAAATGCCCTCCCACTGGTGTGGTGTGGAAACTTGGAGAAGGGGTGCCGAAAGGTGTCGCCCTCGTCATTGAACCTCGATTTAGAATTACGAGGTCGACCCCAAAATAGCTTCAATGTTGCTTTAAAGCGGGACATTAATATTACTGAATTAAACTCGTTGACATCAGAACTGTATATATTTTTTTGCTGCAGCTTTGCCATTTAGATAAATTCGCATACTTTGGAAAGGCGAGAATAATTTTTTGTGGTATTTAGAGCATGTCACGTGAGCGTGAATAGCGTAACTTCAATATTCATAAAGAAGAGGGCAATAGATAGTATCGAATTGTTTAAAATGTAAAGTGCCCCGTACATGCTTTTATGGAGAAAAACGGGATTTATTAAAAAAATCGTTTCATACTCTTAGAACTTAGAAGAATGTATTTAGAAGGTACTTATTTTCATACTAGCTGGTATAACTTTATTAACAAATCGTATGCATTTAAATAATTTGAATATTGTAGTTTATTCTTATTTTAAGAGGAAACTGATTAATGCTATGTTGATTAAGATGCTTAAGACAAAGGTTAAAATGTTATTCAAATCGTACTATGCAGAAAACGTCATGTGACCAATTAACATTTGATGTTAATTTTCTTAACAACTTACTTAATAATACATGATACAGATAATTCAACATGTAGATGTGTGTATATATATATATATATATATCATATAATATAGTATATAATATGGTTTTGCAGATGTGTGGCCCAAAAAGAAGAAAATTTTGGCATTAACTTCATTTGATTTTTCCTCGGGAGACATGGTTTATAAATAGGTACGGAAGATGGAACGCGCCTATTCGCACCAGAGCAAAAGTGTGTAAAATTTTTCTTTTCATGCTTTTATTAAGAGATTCTTATAGGGATTTTTATCGCATCGCTCGAAAGTGTGGGAAGGTCAAACTCAGCAATTTTTTTAAAACGCGTGTTAGAAATTTAGAAATAAGTAAATAAAAATGGGATTTGGATCAGAAATAAGAGAAAATTTATCTTAAATTAAGAGTTATCGGCATATATATATAATATGACAATTTCAAGACAAAGGTAAAGAGAACACATGCACATTTCTCTTTAATGTGCTGCATTTTTTCCCTAGAAATACTGTCAGTAAAAATTCACCGTCTTTAGCATTGACATTCAAGTCAACTTACTTAAATTACAAGATTTTTTCTATGCGTCATACTTTAAATTATGATTAATATCATTGAATTTAAAATTCAAGAATGCTGTAATTAAAAATATTTTTATATTTTAATCCTGTACCAGTTATTAGTCTCTCGCTGAAACTTCTTTAATTTTTTTTTCCTTCATTAAGGATGATAGTAATTACTTGTAAACGTAGAATGACCTAACTACCTGGTGCGTTGCCCATCTCCCAAAAGAAAAACTATGTTTAGCAAATTTGTTATGTTATTGCGACTATTGCAAAGCGAAATTATGCTAATCATCTTTTGTTGGATATAATATGATTTACAAAAAAGTAACAGAAACCAATTAAATAAATATATAAATTATTAAGATTACTTAAATAATTGAATGAAATTCTGTCGTTCAACTTTTGTTTATTATGGTATGATTTACAAGAAAAGTTTAATAAAGCGAGTTTTATACAGTCTTCAGAATTGCTAATTATTTCCTAATCATCTTTCTACTGTAGAATTGATAAGCATATGACGCACAATTTATCCTCATCAGTCCTACAATCGATCAAGAAGACACATCAAGATTGCATTGGTCATAGAATAGCATTTTTTTTCACTGAGCTGATGATTTCTGCTCATTCTCTTTGAAATCTATTATTAAATGGTTCTATAATTACTTTTGAATTCATTTCAGTATTTAACTCTTCCATGTGTAATGCATGCAATCGAAAGTTGTTTTTAGATGTACAAAGTAATTTAGTTTAAAATGATAGAAATAAATGAATATAACTAGAAATGTAAATAAAGCAGTAGTATTAATTCCTTTCTGTTAGATTTGGAAGAACGAGTTAAAACAGTTTGGAGAGATTGTACTCAGAAATTGGATGCATAATTCTTGCTACACTCAATTTTCTGACCAACTTTTTCAAGTGGGGTTTTGGTTGAAAGGAGAAATTGGAACTACAAATAGACTTTATTTGTAAGTTCTGGTAATTTCTGTTTGAAAAGGGGTTGCAAATTTTCAATAGTTTGGTGGCATAAATTAGAGTGACTTAAAATAGATAGAGAAACTGTACTAAAAAATTCAATTAAAAGATGATGAATTTTAAACATTTCTAATCAAGAGATTGAGTTTCGTTCTGAAATTTTTGTAACAAGTGATCTTAAAATGCATTGAAATGTTAAGATCAGTATAATTTCGTTATTTCTACAGTAAACTATTATGCATTCCCAAAAAGATTGCTATTTGCCGAATGAAGAATGGATACAATGTTATGCTTCTGTGGATGATACAGCATCAAACCAATTTTCCATGAACATTGTGGAATGTATTGTTTGCCAATGGATTCTAAAAACCTTCGTTATGCGTTAGGATGGGGTTAATTCGTCAAAATAGGAGCAAGAGGAAAGATGAAAGGAGGTGATGTTTACATTTAACAATAAAATAAACTCGGATTACTCTCGGATTGAATTAAAACAAAATAATACGGCCAGAAGCGACAAGATATTCGCATACACGTAAAAAAAAAGAAAAAAGAATTGAACAAAAAAGTATCTCATAGGGAGAAAATCATAAAGAATGGCGAAAAATACTGGAAATCCGCTCATAATTCCGCGTTTCATCCCTTTTGAGATAGAATCGTCGAAAAGTGGTCGTCTCAAGATACTGAAACGATCAATATCTAAGGTAATGTTTGTAAATTAATTTCAAATGCTGTTAGATACTGATAAATAGGTACTGTTTATAAATTGACGAAGATTACAAATTATTTAAAAATGTATTGGAAAGTTTAGATCAGTATAATTTCGTTATTTCTATGGTAAACCATTATAGATTCTCTTCTAAAAATTACTATTCTTTAGCGAATAAAGAATGGATATAGTGTTGTGCTTCTATAAATGATGCAGCATTAAACTATTTTTCCATGAGCAACGTGAAATGTATCTGAAGTAATGTTTGTAAATTGATCGCAGATGCTACAAATAAATATTGTTTATAAATTTATGCAGATAAAAAATGATTTTTAAATATATTGAAAAGTTGAAATAAGTATAATTTCATTATTTCTTCGGTAAATCATTATACATTTTCCCAAAAATTACTATTCTTTACCGAATGAAGAATGCATATAATGTTGAACGTTCTATTAATCATACAGCATCAAATCATTTTTCTATGGACATCGTGGAATATATCTGAGGTAATGTTTATCAATAGATCGTAAATGCTGCAAATAAATATAATTATATATTTATAAATTATATATTATATAATTATATATTTATAAATTGACGCAAATTAAAAATGATTTTGAAATGTACCGAAAAGTTAAGATCAGTATAATTTCGTCATTTCTTCGGTAAACCATTATATATCTTCCCTAAAATTACTATTCTTTATCGACTGAAGAATAGATATAATGTTCTATTAATGATACAGCATCAAACCATTTTCCCATGAACATCGACAAAGTGAAATATATCTGCTGTTATGTTTATAAATTGGTAACAGGTGCTGCTGTTCATTGCATACCTACAAATACCATTTATGGCCACTGTAACGTATGTTAATTCTGATACCGGTAGCACGATGCTGCATTTTACAGTTGCGAATTTTAGATGACTTGGGAATTTCAGATAGAGTAGAATTCCGACAAACCTGATGAGAAAGGGATTAATATATATTACATTGTTATGAACTCACTTTTCGAGCTGAACTTTACAGAAGCATTAGTTAAGCTTCAGACTAGATACAGTGTTATTTGTTTTTGCCATTTTAATAGATTGTTATGATTATGCAGACTTCTGACTGAAAATGCTCATACCATGTTCTCCAAAAAACATTTAAGAGCCTTGTACCATTTCATATAATTAATATTAGAGAAAACTGGAAATATTATGTTTTGTCTTTTACATTAGATCCTTTGACCGTTATGTATTTAAAAAGTATTAACAGTATATGAGATAAAAGATTTCCTATGTTGAAACTTTTTATCTCATGTAGTGTTAGTATATTAGAAATTCTTATCTATAAACATAATGTTGTGTATATACATAACAGCTTTTTTAAAAGAAGATTTCATTTTTGTGTCGACCTAATTGAGCTCTAAGTGGAGAATGAGAGAAAAAAATATTGAGACATCTTGTACCTAGTAATTAACGTAATTTTACTGATATTAATGTATTCTTCTGTAATTTGAAGTTGTGCTTCTATAATTTGAAGTTGTGCTTCTATAATTTGAAGTTGTGCTTCTGTAATTTGAAGTTGTGCTTCTATAATTTGAAGTTGTGCTTCTATAGTTTGAATTTGTGCTTCTATCTTTTAATGAACATACTTTTTAAAAATCTATAATAGCTCCTTTAATACCTTTAATACTGTGTATTAAAAATATATATATAATACTTGCCAAGTAGTATACTTTAAACATTTAATGATCTGATTAAAAAGTTAGTTAGGAATTATTTGTTTTTAATGTTTAAATCTTGAAGACGCTTTGAAAAATCAAATTTGATGCTTTCCTACACTTTTCAAGTGTTTATTTTACATACTTTTAAAAAATAAATTTGTAGATTATTATTTTTGTTGTCTGTTATATTTTTAAACTTTTATGATGGGTTAAGTAGATTTTCTATGAAAAGTATCATCTATAAATATTTAAATTGATTAGTTTTGCATTATTAAAGTAATAGAAATGAAACGAAACGTATATTTTCAAATATTAACCCTTTGCACTCGAAAAAATTATTTGATGCATAATTATTCACTTAATACATATAATTGTTATTACACCAAAAAATAAATACTTGCGATTGTTTTAAGTGGAATTTCTCTAAAAAAAATGAATCTAAATCTTTTTATCATTTTGTAGGTATTTTTAACAATTAAAACTAAAAATAAGTAAATAAAATGTCAAAATGATGCACCGTCTTGAATAGTGAATGAAAGGCACCATCCCAGTGCAAAGGGTTAACTTAAATTAAACAAAATTAAAAAAAATAAAAATGAGAACAGTAATAAAAAAAAAATGAACACATTTGTTGTGTGTTATATTATTACATTTTTATATTATACATTATTATATTATACATATTATATTATATTATATTATACATATTATATTATATTATATTATACATATTATATTATATTATATTATACATATTATATTATTACATTTTATATTATACATATTATACATTTTTTTTCTTTGAGTGGAAGACATCGGTAAAGTGAAAATTGCTGCCAAATCGATTTGAGACAATTTTTGAAATTCGAAGTAATTTGCTCTCAATGCAAAAATTATTACATGGTTTATTGAAAGGATGTCTGCACAATGGGAAATTCTGATAAATTCAACATTCGCAATATTGCAGTCCTATCATAAACTTAATTCTCTTGGCATATTATTATGGTAGATATGCTTACGTTTAATCTACTATCAAATAGGTCCTGCCATTTAACATCCTCCTCTCACGATTCAGTTTTTATTCATATTGAATTTTCAGTAACATGCTCATTAATTCCGAAAACCATAGTTTTCTTGCTTATTTATAGTCTGAACGAATATTTTCCTCCAATTTGTTTTTCATCTTCTTTAGTAATGTTTTAAAAGTGGACTTCATTAAAACCCCTCCGAGCGAAGGGTAGTGCCCAGGCACAAATACTCAATAAAGTATCTAATTCAAGTATATCATTGCCGTACTGACATGTCCTGATATTTCTTTCTAAATTTAAAATTATTACTTAGAAAATAGATTTTCTAGAAAATTCTTTTTCATCGAATATTTATGTATAATTTCGGAATTTTAATTTATCTGAAAAGGATTATTTTTTAAAAAAAATAGTTTTGAGCTATCTTTTAAATCTCAAAACAATTTTCTTCCTTTCGTTTAACTTTTTTTTTTTCAGTTTTGATTTGCAGAATGTAAAATAACATCACGACTGTCAAAAATTTTCTAAAAATTTTTTCTTGTGAAAATATTTTTACAGCCCTGTCAACTTCAACAAGATATCAAAATATTCGTTATATATATATATATATATATATATATATATATATATATATAATATATATATAATATACTTCCATTGCCATGAAAATCTTATAGCTTACCATACGTCATGACAAACCTGTCATATAATGTTCATGTGAAATATACAAGAGCCAGTAGACCGTCAATGTTTTGTTGGGGATTAGCTAGTTTCAAAAATTTCATCAGGCACTTAAAAAGCTTTATCGATCTTCTTTCTCATTTTATTTATAAAGGGCCTTTACTGGTTGATGGATCGTCTCTTCCTGCTTCAGCTGTGCCGTCGAGTCTGCTTAATAGAACTTGGCACCCTGTTTCGCCCTTCACTGCCGCAGACCAAGCGGGATCCCTGTTGCTATACTGTTAAAAGGTCACAACTCATGGAGAAATAGTTTAGTTTTTTTCCAACGGACATATCTGATTTTTTAAAAAAAAGATATTAACAACTATTATTTTTTCGGATTCATTCTTATGACACTTTTCTGCTTTCTCTTATACGATAATATCTTAATATTTATTTCTAATTTGGTCAAGTTTATCTGTGTTTTAGTGTTAGCAGCATAAGCGGTCGCTAAATGCAATACATCTTTTATTAGTTTGGTTCAGAAAAAAAAATATTTTTTATTAAATTTCGTAATTATAGCATTTTTGATTAATTTCTCTTATACAAAGTATAATAAAAGTATTTAATCGTTAAAAATAAATAAATAAAAATTTTTAAAAATCTAAAATCGAAATTTTAACGAATTTTTAAATTTTAAACCTCCTTGAGAAAAAAAATTGAAATTGTCTATCTGTCTGTAACAAAGATAACTCAAAAACTCTTTGAGATAGACGTATGAAAATGAGCATATGGCATTTACACTAATTTCGTCGATTTTTATGAAATCTTGAGCTAAAATCGATTCCGAGGTAATAAGTTTATCCGATAGCTCGAATCTAAATTAACATGAAAACTAGAATGAGTTTAAATAATAGCTACAAACCTTCTTCCTCAAAATTGCTTTGAGCTAGACAATTTTTAGGTATTGAACGAATAGTGCTAGATGGATAAAACTTGGTATACAGATTTAACATCGATATTATGGACACCTATCAATTTTTAGCCAAATTCAAAAAGGGATTGAACGCCTGTCTGTCTGTGCTTCCAGAAGCATGTAAACGCAATAATTCCAAAACGCAATGACTTAAATATATGAAATTTAAGGTTCGATTTTATAACTACAGTCGTAGTTTTGCTTCAGATTTTAGTTTTAGTTGGTTGGGAAAAAAAACTCGTCTAAAGCACAAATTCACCTTTATCAGAGAGTATACAAGTATCGTACATGTATTGTGTGAGCTGAGACTAAAAGTTGTACCGGCTGTCATATACATGTTGTGTGAGCTATTAGTTAAGGTGAAAAAGCAGATTGTCTAGTGAACGCAATTCTCACACAAAAAGCAAGATAATAAATTCGGTTTAGGATCTCGATATTTCAATTGTAAAGCTGTATTTTGCACCCAAATGGTCAAAAGGTAGACGCCCAATATCCATTCTTGGCTTTCTCCACTGGATTAAGAAGCTATACGCAAAACGCGCCATCTTGTTAAGTATATTCGAAAATGGAATCCTCCCATTAGTTGAAAATTGTTATTCTCTGAATCTAGGTTACTTAAACTACAAGTAGAGAACACAAATGAAATTGCGCAGATAAATATTAGAATCTCGAAATTGCTTCCAAGGCCTTTTTCTTTTATATTTGTAAGTCAAAATCGTTATAAAAAGTCTAGATTTCAAAAATTTCATTAAAATCTTTTAAAAATTACTTTAATTAAATTTCCTTTCTACTGCTATTACTTAGTTCTTTAATTTCTTATTGTATTAATCGTTTTGCCGCCTAAAAAAGTCATTGACCTGGACGAAGAAACTAGTCGGCAAAGGCGTTTAGCCTTTAAAAGGTTTAAATATAATAATTATTATTGAGATATGAAAGCTAATACGAAATAAACCTGGTATGTTGAAGAATTGTACTTGCTTTTTTAAAAAATTATTCCTATCAGCGTGTTTCAGTTCTGATAGTTCGAAAGCTTAATATTATATTTGTAAATTACGTCACGCCAATTTTATGCTAAAATTAATAGCACTGTAGTTAGAGATTAGATAATATGGGAAGTTATAATTTTCATATTGTTTGATTCTATTAAGACGGTTCATTCACACAAAAAGCAGAACAAGTGTAAGATGACTGAAGTAACGCTAATTAAATTTTATATCCTTTTGCATTTTAAAATACTTTGCAGTAAAAATCTTGAATATCAAGTTATGTTCAATATATTTTATTGATATGAAACATGATCTATATTTCAGACGAGTCAGCAGATGACTTAAGATAGCAACTAATAATAACCATAAATGACCATTCCGATCCGCCACTAAGGCACACGGATAAATCTGATTGACCGGACCGTCTCAGCATCAACATTGGTCGAAACTATGCTTGAGTCCTAAGATCCATCACCAGCCATGGTACAACTCTTCCCTTGGGAAGCACGACCCGTCATCCGTAGGGGGTAGCCGACCATCCACCATTTCTGTACCCAACCCGGTTGTGAGAACCAGCCACTATACTGGAAGTTTCTCATACTCATTTCTTAGGTGGTCCCCGATAGGAGAGCAACTAATAATAATAATAATAATAATAAAAAAATAGCGTTTTAGAGCTGCGTGAAGTAAAAAGGTTTTCGAAATTTTTAATGTATTTTTTCATTTTCATTTCTCAGCTTGTTCTCAATCAAATCTTTTACATGATTTTCAATGAGAATAAAAGGATTTTGGCAAATGTTTGTGATAGAAAACGCCCTTAATGTATGTGGAATTTAGATTGTTTTACTGATATTTGATCCCATTGTTTGAATTGTAGTAATTCAATACTTGTGACGTATGATAACGGAACCACTTACCTTTGATAAATATATAATTGAGACCCAATCTTCGCTTCATTTTTTCCCCCGGCATCATTTTGTAATGTGTGAAGGTATGATGAAAAAAGAACACTTTCCTTTCTCTTATCCTGCCGTTCGTAATGGCTTTGAACACGCATTTTTCTCTCTCCGGTTTCTTTTCGGGACGAAGGCTATTTAAATCTTTTTATTGTTAGAAAATGTTTTAATGAGGAAGGCTGTTGCGAACTTTCTAGTTTTGCAACATAGCCTTTCCGTGCAGACTGTAATTATATTTTGCACATTTAAAGAAATGAAGTCAGTCTTTAATTATTAGTGGAATCTGTATTAATTTTACGTACTTATTGATAAGTTGTATGATTGGTTTGGCTGGTCTTTTATTTATATATGCTTAAACTATTTTTTGACTATACTACTCCAGACGTAATAGTAAAATTTGGTTTAAATTGTTAGAAATAGCTAAAATAATAAATAAAAATAAAATAAAGAGATACATTAATAGCAGTTCGAATAATGTTTTAAGCAAATTCCTGCCAAAAATGCTAAGATGCATTCAAATTAGATAGTGAAATCTTACGGATTTTATGAATAGGGAAAGTTAAAAAAATATATTATTGAAATTATCAATCTTTCTGTCTGTTTAATCATTTTTTTTTGTTTGTTTCTGTTTTCTTTTCTTTTTTTCCTATAAAAATTGTAGGAATTTATAGCAATAAATATAAATTTCGAAAAGTAATGTAATTTAAATTTATTTTAATGAGGAAATTTCTAATTAAATGATTAATAGGTTAATTAAAATGTCTTTATTGAAATGATTCTTTGCTCTGTTCACAAATATGGTAAATTGATAATTTTATTAATTGTTTATAAGATTCTTCATAACTACTAAAAGGTGGAAATAATATACAAATATGAATAACTATTCAATGAAGGATTGTAGATCCGTGCTTATTTTTCAGTTCATTTTTTTTTAATCAACTGTAGAAATTTTGACTATTATATTTTTTTCCAATTTCAGGCAAATTTTTTAATACTTCGGAAGAAACTTTGGTTGTGTTTGGAGTCATTAAATTATTTAATTTCAATAAAAGCTCCAAATAGTCCTTTCTGTGACGTGTTTTTAATTTTTTGTGCTCTGATGTTCTTTTTAAAAAAATATTGCTCTTTTATCTGGCTCGCAAATAGAAAAGAATTATTGCTTATGTTTAGCTAGGGGAAACCTTCGCGCTTTTGCTTTTCCAGAGTCGGTCTCTATTTCTCTAAAACAGAAGGTAAGAAGAAAAAAAAATTACTGAAGGGCATGGTAGCTTTTTTTAATTATTATTATTAAGCAATATTAAAATATTGAACAATTTTTGGATTGAAACATGCTAGTACTATTAAGAAATAATATAAAAATTAATATCGGAAAAGAATTATTCAAAGAAAAATGTTTTTACTCAAAAGTACCGATAAAGGCTGTTCTTTTTCATTGCTTAACGCCCTCTTTTGGAATAAAGAATGAAATGATGTATGCACGGATTTATGAAATAATTGTAGTCTGCGATTCGAAAAATAAATTTTAAACTTTGAAACAAAGTAAATTTATTTTGTATTTTGGTTTCATTTTGGTATTTTCAATTGGCAAGCACGTTTCTTTTATGGTTAATATTTTATAAATTCTTAAAAAAAATTTTTTTTTGATTCTGGTTGTTTGCATTAATTGGTAAAATTTGAACAAAATTCCAATAAACGTAGAATTCCAACAGAATTTTGTAATATTTTTACTAAACTTACGTTTCGATTTTTTTAATAGTAAACAAAAGTTATTTAATATTATGTCTTGAATTTTTTATTATATAAACCGCCATAAGTGCGTTAAGACTTCGTAGATATAGATGGTCATTGTAAATTATTTTGAACAATTTGTACCACTTTAATATTTTTGTCAAAACATCTGGAACTGTAATTTTAACGATATTTAAAAAAAATGATGCTATTTTTATAATATTGCCCATATTCGTTTTTTAAATACTGTTTACTTGTTTATCCGCACTGAATTAATTTTTTTGAAATTCTTGTGGAAATGCATAATAACGTTTCGTGGTGCATGTTAAATAAAACAATTACTGTTCATCGTTAATCAGGTATTTTTGTCATTGTGAATTCTAGTCCGAATACAGTCTTTTCACCTTTCCATTTTAAAATGACACGCCAAGAAAACCGTATTGTTACTGGGATCTTTATGATTTAAAGGTATAAAAGAAAAACTTTGCTATGTATTTCAATTTACGTCAATGATAAAATACATTCTTGCGCATTGTTATGTAATGCATTCACTTTTGTTCCTTTCAAATTTGATGATATTAAAAATTATGAAATAATGCAACAAATCGCTAATCTTTGACTCACAATTTAAAACGTTCCCATCTTAAATGCAAAAACAAATGAACGCATTAAATTAGAATTTTATTATAGAAATACGTGATGTATTAGAGAGAAATTAGAATTGTAATCATTTGCATTTAAAAAGAGAAACAAAAGTTTTAGAACAATTTATATCTCATATACTGTTTTGGGGAATAATTGTTATTTCCCCTTACCATTATTATACTTTGTCGATCCTAAAATACTTTAGTGATCAGGCTAATACGGTTTTAAAAGAAATCGAGCAAAACCTCAGATTAACAAAACTGAATTCACGATAGTTTATTTCTGAAGTATTCACAAACCGTTAACAATTGACAATAATTTAAAATGTACAAGTAATGCATTGACACTTAATGAAAAATTGGATAAAAATTGAAAAAAAAAAATATATGTTTTCAATGTTTGTCGTGAAAAGTTTTAAAATTGTAGTATGGTGGATAATCTGCGAAAGATAAAATTATTCTCCATTATGTTGCCATTTCTTCTTTCAGTCCATTACTCAAATATGTTCGAACGCAGCAATCTCGCTTGTTAACTTTTCTGCCTCACCTAATGAGAAAATTGCTACTCAGGAAATTGTTTATTAATGAGTCCGTATACACGCTCATTAAGTCTAGTGGATTGTTCAATTCTCTGTGAACCGGAATAATTATCATTTGCTAAGGATAATATGCTTGCATCAGGACGTATTTGTACTTGTTGATGCCTATTTTTTTAACAGTTGATTCGTTACATATGTTTTGTCTGTGATTAGCAAAAAGGCCATTTATTGTTTTCAAATTGCCTCAGGCCACCAGCTGGTTCAACGGGAAATTGTATTATATTTTATTTCAAATAAGTAGGTTGGTTATAATTTTATGTTCACAACTCCCCCGAATTATTTAATATTAACGCTATATTATTTAAACACTTACTTTAGTTTTAATTATTGTGTACATGACTCCCTTTGGAGGCATCTCAAAAATGAGGATGAGAAGTTTCTGGTACGGTGGTTGGTTCTTGCTGCCCTGGTGGATGCAGAAAGAGATGGGAGTTGGATATCTCCTATCGATGGGGGGATGTACTTCCGACGGGAAGGTTTGTGCTGTGCCTGGTGATGGCCCTTAGGACGACCACAGCTCCCGCCAGTGTTGCTGTCGAGGTGGTCCGATCATTCAGTTTACATGACTCCCTTTGGGGGCATCTTAAAAACGAGGATGAGATGTTTCTGGTATGGTGGTTGGTTCTTGCTACCCTGGTGGGTACAGAAAGAGATTTGAGTTGGCTACCTGCCATTGGTGGCGGGACGTACTTCCCAAGGGAAGGTTTGTGCCGTCGCTGGTGATGGCTCTTCGGACAACCACAGTTCCCGCCAGTGTTGCTGTCGCGGTGGTCCGATCATTCAGTTTTATCCGTATGCCTACCGGCGAGTCAGAGTAGTCGGTTATTGATAATTATGTACAATAATTTTTTTTTAGTGGGGGCAGTTTCATAATATTATAGCTATACTAAAAATGTAAATATTCGGTTCATCTATCTTCTAAATTTCGCGATATTATAAATTAAAAAAAAATTCATTTTGCAAACTACACAGGTATGAAACAGAATACTCCTTCTTTTGTTTTCAACAATGGACGAAAATCACGGGATTCAGTATTTGATGAAGCAATAAAAGCAGTTTGAATTGCAGTGCAACGATGTAACCCGTTGTTCGACATTAGGGTATAAATATTTTTTTATAAAATTACCGAAATTCAGGAAAAGTAGGCACGATTATTATATTAGTATCATTAAAAAGACAATTTTGGAATGGTGCAAATATTTATTTATCGCAGGAGAACGTTAAAGTTTTTTTAATTTTTAATTAATTAAAATTCTAATTAAAAATTCAAAAGAAATCGCTTCGAGTTGCATATTCCCGCATTGTAAAATATTTATATACAAAGTTTGATAGTTCTAAGTCAAACAGTCTGGTCTATAGAATGCACACTTTCATCTTTATTATTATTATTAAATATTTTTCGTCAGCGGGCTTTTAAAGTGCCGTAAGAAACAAACAAACAAACAAAAAAAAACATTATTAAAAATTTGATGCAATATACTGGTAAATATAGATTTTTGCAACTTTTAGTTAATTGTTTCTCCTTGAAAGACATTTTCTTTTGTTTCTTCGTATGTCAGTTATATTTTTTACAAAAGTAGTAAGAGTGTTCTGCTGTTTAATTTTATCATGTATGAACACAGTATGACACATTTTGTATTTAGCTTCGTAGCATCAAGAAGAAAATAAAGTATGAGCTTAATACCTGTTTCCTGTGATTATGTCCGAATTTGGGTACAGACCAACTATTTTGGCTTTAAAACTACGTACCAGGTATATATTTAATTTATCGACTTACCACATTCACATGCACAGAATAAAAAGACTGGCAGGCAGTCATTCTTTTAATGGATTTGGCTTAAAATTTTATTAGATATGAAATTCAGGCTTGAAGATTATGTATTAAAATTCATTTATCTAGTTTGTTGCATTTGTACGTATAGACTATGAATATACGTACCGCCAAATAATCAATTGTTAATGGATTCTGAAGATCAGCCATGCATGTGGACTTACTGCATCAGGCTGTCGAAGGGCTACTTTCTCACATAAGTATGGTACTAATTTAGGAGACTGTTCTCGATATTTGGTAACCTCGCCAGTAACTAATATTATGTATATAGCTTCAAAGGAAAATGTTAATCCAATTAAATTATCTGCCTGAATTTCACGAATTTTTTTTAAAGGAACATTGAAGGATTAACTAATTTGGGAGACGCTTCTTGCTATTTGGTAATAACGCAAATAATCCTTATATATGTAGGTTCTTAAGAAAATGTTAATCCAATTTAATTATCTGATATTATTGCCTGAAAACAACAATTTTAGACCGCATGTTATAAGTAGTATTCTTATGCTGGAGTTATAAAAAAAATTCACGAATATAAAACACCAATTTTTTTTTCTATTTAAAAGAAAGCAACATCGAAGAAAGAACTCCATATTCTATGTCACAAGGGGGAAAAAATATTTCTGTAATTTGTGTAAGTTTGGTAACTGATTCGTAACTCCAAAATTGTTGCGAATTAAATGCTTAAAGGCCAACAAGCTCAACTCTTCCGAAAACAATGTAGGTGTTCGATAAAATATCGTTTTCGTCACTGTTGAGGGCGGGTGCCTTTTAATGTTACTAATATTGATTTCCTTTGCTGCCTTCGATTTAAACTAATCAATAGAATTATAAAGGCTTGCGGCATTTCCCGTAACAGATACCCATCGGACTCTGCAGAGGCGGCGGGTGTTTTGGTTTCCCCCGATTATTAATTCCGTCTGAGGCTGAATCTAGAACAAATAATGATTGGTTATGCCGGCTAAGTAAATTTTAGACTGTTTCGTGGGTGTTCAGTATCTTTTTTCCCGTGCATTGATTTTGGCGTGGTTTTGAGTAACCAAAAATAAGAGCCAATTCAGTATTATTTTATTATGGCTTTGCTGTTTCATGTTGATTATTTTTAATAAATAAATTAAAGTTATACAATTTGTTTCAGTGTTATTTGATATTTGCAGAGTTAAATAAGTAAATGAAGATACTTCAGAATTAATAATCTGTATGAGAAATTGGAAAAGTTTAACTATTTGTTGTATTATATTTTCTTTCAATTTTCTATTTTCATAGCATATCTTATTTTATTTCAACCCATAGAAGGTATATGAGATATTTAAGGATATGAGTATTAAGGATTCAAGATATTTAAGGATATATTATAGATACTTTGAACTGATTTTTTGGTTTTATATTAATTCCTACTTTGCCTTTAAAGCAGATTTTATCATAAAAAACTATGCAATTCGATGTTTTATATTAAATGTGATTATGTATGGAAGAGATAAATTTGCAAAGCATTTAATTGGGCACTGAACATAATCGTTTTTAGGAGAATTTTATTTATTTAAAATAGAATTCTCTTAAAAACGCGTATGTTCAGTTATGATGAGAACTGAACTAATTAGAAGTCATTGAAAAATAATAAAAAATCAATTGATCCAAAAATTTTAACTAAGGAAAACTGGATTTAAAACTCAGTGTAATAAAAGAGAATGGAGATTTTTAAATTAAAAATGTCAATTATGATTTATTTTTAATATTTAATTATTTTCGTAAATAATATATAATTAATAAGTAATTGATTGAAATTTAATGAATGAAGTAATAATAAGTATAACTAAACTTTTTAACTATTTAAAAAAATAAAAATTTCAATAAAAATTAATTTTATAATCAACAAAATAAAGTCCTTTACACACAGCAATTATATAGTAAAAGTTCAAAATAAACGAAACAGTTTGCATGTATCATATTCAAAGTTTTTTTTTTAATGTTAAACTTTTCAATTTTTTATTTTATTTTAATCAAATGAATGTAATGATTTAGGTTTATTTTTAACTAATACATTGCACAGTAATTAAGTTTGGTTATTTTTAGTGCTTTAAAAGTTAATTACTTAGGATCATTGAGTTTATAGGTATGAAGGGAAAAAAACACACACACACATTTTCTACAGTTTTTTATTATTGACTTCAAAATAAATTTCAGTATCATTTTAATAGAAAAGGCAAAACATCGTTAAATAATTCGAATGCAAAAATTCTTCGCATTAACCAGGTTTCACTCTATAATCTATTTAGCTGAAAATTATTGAAAAATTTTAATACTGTGATTAATATTTTACAGTTTAAAGTATTATTTGTTTTTAAATAGAACGTTGTTTAAGGGTTTTAAGTTTTTAAGAGCATATTTCATCCTCTTTAATATTTTAACTTCAGAAGGGGATTTTAAATATATTCTCTCCTTCAAGTACTCCCCCTCCCCCACCCTCCTAAAAGATTCAACTAAAGAAACAAAATTGGATTATATCCGAAATAGTGTGGTGGCACGTTCGCTTCCTTCGCTGTTGCATTGAAGAAGAAATCCAACTTGGCTCTCCCAGTTTATTTAATTTGGATTCGACTCCCAAATTAAATTCTACTTTATTTGATACAGATTTGCAATCGTGACTTTCTGACTATTTTTAAACGTGATCTCGTCGATTTAAGTTTCTCATTTCTTCTCTTATTGCTTTGAAAACGCCAGGTGTTCTGAGATAAGTTGGAATTTCACTTCTTGTTATTTAAGAAAAGTCGTTTTTGTTCTTGTTATATTGATGTTAATCTTATTATTATTATTTGTTATTATTAATGTTGTCACGATCATGATTGTTTTGAATTTATCTGTCGTTTTCTAATAATTGTCTAATTAATTTTCAATATTTAAGTTGGAAAGTCTTATTTGAAATTTGTTCTTATTATTAAGAACTTCATTGTTATATATTTTTTATTGATTAAAAATTATATCGAAGAATTATTACCTGTATAAATCTCAAAAATGTTTTGATACAAGAAAGAAAATGTTGTTGCGGAATGAAAAATCGGAAATTGTCTTATTGTTCATGTGAATATATTATTCTGAAATTTTTATCACTTTTATTAATCTATGAAAGGCCATGGGGCGAAAATATAAATAAATTACTGCGTCGTTCTAGACTTTTTTTTAAAAAAATTTCAGCTTGAGATAAAAAAAAAGTTGCATTAAAAGGAGTCAGATTATACTTGATCAGAGACGCAGTGGCCTGGTGGTAAGGTCTCATCCTTAGGACCTGGGGTTTCGTAGTTCGAGACCCATTTGCACTGAAAATTCGTCGTGTAAGCGGATCTGGTACGCGCTAAATCCGTGGAGCCCAAACATCCTCCCGCTAGTATGGTGCGAAAGTTTGAAGAGCAGCAGTGCTAGCTAGCTAAGATGTCGTCCTCGCCATCTGACCGTGTTTCAAAATTACGAGGTGTGTTTCAAAATAGTCCTAGTGTTGCTCTAAAATGGGATGTTAATATAAGTAAACTAAACTATACCTGATCAGATTATCACCTTTCTCCTCTGGTTTAGGATTTTTTTTTTTTTAACATAACTCCTACAGATTTGAGTGTGTAGAATTCCTGATAAATTAAATCACCACAACACTACGTGCTGTTGAAAATATAAACTTAATATCTTTTACCTACCATTTTTAAATGCGTTTGAAAATTAAGACTATTATTACGAATTCTAAAAAGTGATAATATTTTGGTTTTTTGATGAAATTTTTGACACGAAATTTTGGCAACGTGTTTGGTGAATTGACGCTGTGAAATTTTTACTCATTTCTGGAAATTTCGGGAGTCTTTTGAGAGTATATAAAAACTTATTGCGATTATCCACAGAGAAATGCTATTGTGTCTTCACACGCGATCATTGGAGTTTTTGACTGCAATTAATCTGTTGAATTTGGCTAAGAATTTGAACCGATTGCTCTCGTAGTGTCTTGAATTTTCCTCGTGCTCCCCGATTGAGTTAGTTTGAGTTAGTCTATTAAAAATTGGATTGTTTTTGCTGTATTAACTGTAAATATTTGTAATACTGATATTGTAAATAAATTTGTATTTCTGTCGTTTTAATTAAACCCCATTCAATCCACAAATCTAAGGACTGTTATCGATTAAAACATTCTTATGTTTGTGAAAGTATTGCTGAAAAAGTCTAAGAATTTAATAGTAGTAGGCATACAGTTATCGTGTTCTTTTGTTCGAATCGATTATATTCATTCGATAGCATCACCAGCATGATGTACGACTGATTTCCTGCTGTACGGAAGTTGTAAAATATCTGACGTAGAACTAGCTCTCGTGATGGCTAGAATAGAGCGAATTTTAGATTTAAGAATCTCTGGAACTGTTCGGTAGCGAAACTTATGAAAGGTATATTTTCAAGGTTACTTCTTTGGATTTAAATAAAAATGGGAGGAGCTTGAAACCTGGGAATGTGAAAGATGTTAGATTATTCCTAATTGCAGTAGGTGTATAAATTCATCAAGGGTCTGTTATTGAACATATTGACGTCCCGTTTTAAAGTAACGCTATGGCTATTTTGGGACGGATCTCGTGATTTTGAACCGCAGTCAGATGACGAGAACGACACCTGAGCTGGCAATCCCCTCTCCAAACGTTACACCACACCAGTGGAAGGATGCTTGGCTCCGGCGGAATTAGCGTGCACCAGACCCGCTTACACGACGGTTCTTCGGTGGAATAGGGTATCGAACCTGAAACCCTCCTTTTCCGACGCCGGGACCACACCACCAGGTCACCACTGCCCACATCAACTGATGACGACATCTAAGGACTATAAAGGCTTCAAATCTTTTCTTATGGTGTTCAGTTATAACTCTTATAGTGGCTACTATTAAATTTCTGGTTCTCTTACCCATCTATGTATATGCATATCCACACAGGGAAATGTTTCTTCGCATACCTTTTATGCAAGTGCGGTTTTTGTGCATTCTTGAGGAAATTTTCTGTTCGTGCCTTTTAAATTGAATGGAAAATTGCTGTCAATTTTTCAAAGTCCAAAAGTAGTTAAAAGACAAATTAATTAAAAACTAGAACACGTTTCTTGGTATTTATCATATGTATTTTCAGAAAATATTTGCCTTGATAAATTGTTTTTCACTTCCTTGAAACTCAAAAAAATTATCTTTTTAAGGATACAAATTTCATCTCTTTCTGATTTTTTTAATGCAATCAATTTAAAATTTTATTTGATGTATCATCTCTGTTTTTATATCGTTAAGACAAAATTTAAAACGAATTTAATTATTTCATCCAATTATTCTAAAATTTAGATAAAATTATTTTCTTTGGACATTAACTCCAAAGTAGGATTGGGCCGCGGTGGCCTGGTGGTAAGGTCTCGGCTTCCGAGCCGGAGGGTTTCAGTTTCGAAACCCAATTCCACCAAAGAACTGTCGTGTAAGCGGATCTGGTGCACGCTAATTCCGCCGGAGCCAAGCATCCTTCCACTGGTGTGGTGCGGAAATTTGGAGAGAGGGTGCCAGCTCAAGTATAGTCCTCGTCATCTGACCGCGTCATCCGGCCGTCCTAAAATAACCCTAGTGTTGCTTTAAAACGGGGCGTTAATATAACTAAACTGAACCAAACCGAAGTAGGATTTCCATTTCCACCTTTAATATATTTCTTAACTGGCTTTTTTTTATGATTGATTTCACTGCATTCACATTTTTCAGTTTTATAATAGAGTCATTTCACAAAGGGAATTTTTAAATATTTCCCACGCTAATATTTAAACAGACAGAAAAATAATTATTCCGGGCTATCCAACTGGTCGCCAAATACAGCTTTTATACTATGTGCACTTTAATTTCTAAACTAATAGCTTTTTTAAGCGAATTAATTGCGATTTGCATTAGAATTGTTTTAAGAGCAGATTTTGTAGACCAATTCTCCTTCTTTAGCAAGCAGAGTATGTAATGGCATTTATATGTATATTATAGAAGTGCGCCTCTTTTCAGCAAGGCAGCTCTAAATGAACCTCGATTTCACTTAATTTCTGTTCATAATTGAAAGTGACATCTGCGCTCCAAATTAACTTGCTTCAGGACAGTTGTGGAAGCGTTGAGCAATGGTTTTACATAATTGAAATAGCTTTCCTTTCGTTTCCAGGGGTTTGTCGGAAGGGAAATAAATTGAGAAACAGCATTTCTTTGAAATCCTAATTGTTTTTGGAGGAAGAGTGTATGATTAGATTTTAATAATTTTATTTTTGTTTTAGCAGTATTTTTTATAGGAATTTTAGCCTGAAGTGAATTAGAAATGAATTTTGTGTGTGTGTGTGTGAACATATATAAATTTTATATAGAAATGGAATTTTAATGTGAAAGATTTTTAATTTTTTAATAGCTAAAAAATTTTTTTTCTTGTAAAAGCCATGTTTACTGACTTATTTTAATAATATTAATATCGTTTCTGAGTAGTATATACTACTGCACATAATTGAATTTTTTTAAAGCATTGCAACAAAACAATGAAATTATTGAAATTTATGAAGAGTTCTTTTTAACAAATGGTACTTTTTTAATTTCCTTTCAGTAATTGAAAGAGAATTGCAAAAATATTTTACTATGCTGACCATTTTCATTTTTCAGTGAAGGTAAAATTTTCAGGGGCATCAATGAAACCTATTAATATTTAATATTAAAAAATTACTATTATTTTTAGCCATAGAAAATTTGTATTTTAGAAATTATTGAGCCAAAATAAAGGGGGGGGGGGAAACCCATAATACTGCAAAACCTTTTTATTTTTAAAAGCAATGATAAAAAAAAAATAATATTTAGGGATCAATTTACTATCCAATCTTGATCATAAAACTGATAAAATATTAAACACAAAGACAAATCCATCAGTTCAATAATATAATTCAAACAGACGTTAGATTTGGTAATTTTTTTAAAATTCAATGCTATTATACATAATTGATTTTAATAGTAATTATACATCATTGAAATTTTACTTTCAATCAAATTCGAAATATGGGGTGGTAGAGAAAGAAACCGATGCATTTTTCCTTTAAAAGAAAAAGCATGATCCTTTTAGTCTTTTCATAATTATTAAAAGGCAAGGAATTTATGACTTATATTTAAGAAGAAAAATTAAAAGAAAATAAAAACAGGGGTTAAATTTGAAATTTCTACTTTATTTTTGATATATTTTTTTTCACTATGTTTGCGTCTACATAAAAATCCAATGCTTAAAAAGTTAAATTGAAATCCTTAAAAAAATTTGTAATTGTCAAGAATTCATTCTATCGCCGATGGGTATTGATGTCTTATTTTTGGATTTTAGGATAAATAGTTAGAGATTCGTGTAAGAAAATCCGTTTTAGAAATTTATATATTAAGAAATATCTGGTAATTTAACAAATTAATATGCTTTATATGCATTAAATTTTCCCTAGAACATCTCCGTTTAACTCATTTTGTATTGTATAGTCTTCTTTGCTAAGTAATGCGTTTAGTACATTTGGAACAGTGTTGTGGTAAAAATAATACAATATGAAACATATATATTAAACCAAGCTATATGTAAACTGTGTTGTTATAATGGCCATTTTAATTTTTTAAAATTTTATCACGTGAATGTCATATGTTGGAGAGTTAACCGAAATATCATTAAAATAATACTCCAATGAGCAGTGACTTTGGTTTTAAATTTTATTGATGTTTAAAATGTAGTTAATTATTAATTCCAGAAGCACAGATGTAGATGGAAATTAATCTTTTGTGGTTCAAATTGTGTCTATCAACAGGCACAAATGCCGTGAAATGATTAATTTTGTACTATTTTATTTTTCCGATTGTGTTTTTATCGCGAAATATTGCAAAACTGGCAGCGGATTAATTTCTAAACTAAAGATACCATATTGTCAAAGGATCACTCGCCTTTGACAATACAGCCGTATTGTCATACCATATTGTCAAAGGATAGCCAAAAATATCATCATGATATTTTAGGCTATATTCGTCTGACATTATTCCATGAAACATTGCATTCTATGCATAACAAATGCAAAATGAATATCTAAAAAGCATTATTATACTAATAAAAGCGAATGTGGTAATTATGCTTTAAAATGAATTCAATAAAGCAATTTTTTAAATTCATAACACTAAGAGCATAAAAATATGACTTAAAGATTTTATGAAACAATAAAATTAATTTTTACTTAATGCAACATTAAAAAGAATTCTAACAAATTCATTTAAAACTAATTTTGGAAATATATATTCAAATTTTCGAAAAAGTTATACGAAAGCAAAACTTTTATCAGAGAGAATCTAAATTTTAAAATTTTTTAAAAATAGTTTTTATGCAATAATGTAATTCGAAGTTATTTAGAAAAAGTATTAAAATTTAGATTACTTTTGATTAATTATAAACTTAAATAAAATTTTGAAGTAAAAAAAAAAAAAAACTAACATTTTTTTTACTAAGAGCTAACTGACCTGAATAATCAATCTCTACGCATTTACTCTAGGTTCAATATTACGATTTGTATCCAATTACGTATCATACAATTTATATTTAGTGCTATAATTCCTTTATTATCTTATCTAATGCTATAAATTAAATTTATGTTAAGTTTCGGAATTTGTATATGCCAATACTCTGCAATTCGTTTTTACGGTATTTCTTAATCACATTTTTAGTGGAGATAAAATTTTTAATTTTTAAAACCTTAATACTATTTTTTTCGCATATTAAACGATTTTTCCAGCAGATTTGCTCATAGCTACTCTTGACACCAGACAAAACATAAAGTTTTATAACTAATTTCTTGAAAATATTAAATTGCTTTCGTTGACACGTATAATCTCTTTATTAATTAGACTGGAAACTCGAAAGTTGAAGAATTTTAATGTCTATTGCAATAATAAGCATTCCTCAGACTTTAAAAAAATGTACATTTTCACTCTATTAATTATTTCCTGCCAAGCGATTTAGTAATTTCTGTATTTTAAATGAAGAAAAAATTAAAATATGCTGTCACAACTCTTTCAGGACGCCACATTTTTGTTCTGTAGTTTAAAGAAGAGAGGCGCCATTGAAGTCTCAAAACAGCTTGGAACAATCAATTAATCATAATTAATAATTCTTACTATTTTCATTCTTTCTTTGAGAGCTGAAATTATTCTTATAATTCTTCATTTAGTAGTTTAATTAATTGATTATATCGTAATATATGTTGTTTATGTTGTTATGGATCATTTGCATTGACTTATTTTTACTATTGCAATAATAAATGATGTTGAAAGTCATGATGTAAAATTATGCGAGTATGTGGAAGATGGAGTAAAAATATTCCATCTCGCAGTGGCGTAGCGGAAGTAAGTGGCGCCCAGGATATGATCATCATCAGTGATTTTGGAAATATAAATGTGTCCGAAGTTTCATATTAATTTTTCGCCTTTTCATCTCACATTTTTTAAAGTGACATATAGGCACTTACGTTTTGTTCCATGGCCTACTCTAGGATTGGTATTTTATTCCACGGCCCTCCGTAAGATTAGCATCTTGTCTCCATGGTGTTTGCTCCCAAAGGGGAGCAGCTGTACCTCCTCTCTTTGTTCCCCAGTTCTTATGCTCCTGCCAGCTCGATATTTTATTGATAGCTACACTCTAACAGTTAACTGTGAATGCCAGCATTCCATGGCTGCGATGGTAAATGGTGGTAGTATCGTCTGTAGGGCAGTGAGAGTATTGGTGCCTCGAACGCCAATCTTTGAATGCGCAATGGTGACAAATGCTTCTTTGACACTTTTTAAAGCCAAATATGCTTTTTTAAGTGACATATATACACTAGTGTTTTGTCACCATGACGATTCCTAAGATTGTCATCTTATTTCCATGGCGCTCCCTAAGGAGAACAGTTGTATTATCTCCTTTTGTTCCCCAATCTTCTGCCAGTTTGATATTTTATTGATAGTACAATAGTTAACTTTGAATGCCGGCAGTCCATGAGTATGATGGTAGTACCGACCGTAAGACAATGTGAGTACTGAGGTTTCGACGGACAATCTGCAAAGGTGTGATGGTGAGAAATGCTTCTTTGACACTTTTTGGAGCCAAATATGATGAAAAGAGCGAAGAAATAATACTTTCTGGACTTCATTTAGTCTTGTTAAGCCAATGATTATAATTGGAGATTAAAAAAAATCGTAGAATGCTTCCGTATCTACTAATTCTCTCTATGATACATGTTGTTAATTTGATATTTTATCACTTGTTTTAAATTTAAATTTTCTGACTTTTTGGAAGGGATTTAATAAACTGTATGGTACAAATGAAATACTCTTTCAATGTTTGCATTTTTTTGTAAAAGCAATGACTAAAATTTTAAAAAAAATTGAAGAAATTATTACTTATTAAAGGTGTTTTCATTCAAAAGACGTTCTCCCTTCGCCATCATTTATTAAATTTTTTTAACGGAAAACATTAACCTCCTTTTTATACTGTTTTACTGTTGCAATGTAAGTTTAAGCATTGTGATTTTACTGTTAAAAGTGTTTTTCTTTGAGAAAATCAAAATCTTGAATCGAATGACAAATAAAAAAAAATCCACAATAATAAAATTTTTTGTTTTTATTGAAATTTGTTAAGTTTCCATGGGTTATTTAAGAGAAAATGAGACTTTTCTTCTTAACCATTTTCATTAGTAAATGAATAGTGTGCTGTGTGATAATACAAGTAAAACATATTTACTTTTTCATCGGATATAAAACCTTTCAGTCAACCTAAGCTAATATTGACTCGTGTAATGAGAGTTAGAAAATTACAAGGTGGTGAATGCTATTACTTCATGCTGAATTCCCCCCCCTCCCCCCCGTTGTATGTTTTCTCTTGATAAACTGTAAAGAATTAAAGAACCTTTTCTTTTAGCATTTAAGCATGATTGTGATTTTTTTTTTATAATTTAAATAGCAACCCCTTGATTTTTTAAGTCTATGATTTTATGTAATTGGGAACAAACCGCCATGCTGTGGAATTTTGTATTAACTGTTATAAATTTTATCTGAGAAATATACTCTATTATGAAATATTTAACCAGTTTCAATCTTTTCAACATTAGTTACTAATGGTATAGTATATAATCTAGAAAAAAAGCTGCATTTGTAATATTTTGAAAAAAATATTTTTATATTAAGAAATGCTGTTTAAAATGATCCTCCATTATAATTTGTGCGTATCTAAGTAGCAATTCCATTTCCTCTAATTTTTAGTTTATTTTGCAATTGAAAAATTTTATTTAAAAATGGGGTTCCAATGCATATAATTAATATTGTAATTTTATTCTATTCATTGGTAGAATTTTGTAGACTAGATAAATTTCTTGTTTACATATAAATTAATGATGTATTTGTATCGTTTTACATATAACAGTTACCGAAAATAGGAAACATATTCAACAAAATCATTACAGATTCTAATTTTCTACCTTACAGATACCAATAACCTTATAGATATGAAACATTTTTCATTTTGAGCACTGGTTCTCAAAACGTAGAAAAAATATTTCTTTTTTTCAAAAATTACTATCACCATATGTAGCTTCAATAATCAATGTAATTTGGCATTTGTTATCTATGCAAATCTATAGATGTAAACAGGTTTTAGACTGATTGTTCATGTTCATATTGCACTTTGGCCATTTTAATGTATTAGAAATTTTATTTATTGCTTTAAATTTTAAATCTTTAAATTTAAAGCTGTTAAAATAATTTTAATATTGTCTTTAATTGTTCCTTGTTCTCAAGTTCTCCTATTATATTCTCTTTACACCCTCTTTTGTAGAGATAAAACTTTTGACCTGTCTAAATTATTATTACTTTTTCAACTCAATTCATATTTATTGATAATATTATTAATTATCATTTATGAATATGAAACTTGACTTCTTTTTTTTCTTATTGAGAATAACAATTTTTTTTCAGAATTATCAAAAGTTGGGAAAGAAAAAGGGTAATTTTCTTTCCAGTTTTGTGAAAGAACAATGAGTACAATTGGAAATTTACCTGCAGAATAATTGAGATCACAATTATGTTACTCTTTCAATTTAAAATTCAAATACCTTATTACAATTCTCTTCAGTCCAAAGCTAATTTTTGAGTGTTCACGAAATGCATTTGTTTCTTTTGAATTACGTTGTTGAATCGCTGACGTAATCAAGCTATCGCAGTCGAATTACTTTCAAAGCCATCAGATGCCATGTTTGAAAGTGCATCACTTATTTTATGTTCAGGTTTGTTGGGTTATATGGCTATTCTGTTTCCCTTGAGGGGGAAAAAAAAATTAAGATGATGTGGAAGGTAATCACATTTTTATTGCTTACGAGCATCTATTATTGAATTTTGAATTCCTAATCATAAAATAATATCATGATAGATATTTCTTTTATCGATTATCTTACAGACACTTTTATTGCTTTCTCTATGCGTAGTATCGAGAAAGTATAGTAATCGTCAAAAATAAATAAATCCTGAAGATTTTGACAAATTTCCACGTTTTAGACTTCCCTGACTTCGAAAAACACATGCTCTTAAAATGACCGTCCGTCTATCTGTTACAAAGATAATTTAAAAACCCTTTGTCTAAGACGTTTGAAATTTGGATATGGTCTTTATACCAAATTTGTCGATTTCTCTCTAATTTTGAGCGAAATCCGCTTAGAGGAAATGTGTCTATCCGGCTGTTTAAATATAAATTAATACGACAACCATAAAGCGAAAAGAGCTAGATAGATAAAATTTGGTACGCAGAATAATTATCTTTAGTTTAGACACCTGCCTGTATGTGCTTTTAGAAACATGTAAATGTGGTGAATTGAAATCACAATGACTTAAATTTGAATAACGTCAAATTTGGTATGTGATTTTTCGACTACAAGTGTAGTTTTGTGTCAAATTTTTATTTCGATCAGTTTGGAAAAACACGTTTAAATCACCTTTTGGGTTTTGGGATACTATTAACTGTATGCCAGGGATTAATCGCCGAATAACTCGCCAAGGATGAAACGATCGATTCAGTAAAAATACTGAATTCACGCCAAAGGTTGATATTTCGTAACTATTCTGCGATAGTGCTATGCGAGGCGTTTTCTAGGATAACATCTTTACTAGACAATATGCGAGAAAGTTTCTGGGAGACCACTCCCTCTGTTTTCCTTGTATTTTGTCAACTGGAATAAAAGTCCATCTAGTTGTTTGCAGCGTTGTAATAATAATTGAATTGGTGAGGCAGAGGAAATCAATTTATCTTTAAAGATCACCTTCTGATTGAAGTTCAATTAGATTTTAGCTAAAACCTTTAGGTAACCTTCAGGGATGTAGTGAAATCATTGTTATTTTTGTACTTTTTATATTTTTTTAACCAAAAATTAAAAATGAATAAATAAAATACCTCTTTGATATAGAGGTATTTTTATTTTATTTTTATTCTTGAAAATATGACGTGTTTGAAATTAATTAAAAAGCAATTGGCAAACGGTGGCTTGAAAGGGTTAAAAGCATTCAAATTTCAAGCATTTGAATGTATTTTATATTTTGATTCTGAGGAAAACATGATATTAATTTTGTTGCTTCCTGGCTCTGATAAGTTGGTGGATGTGACGTAAGAAGAGCGTGATATCAAGTCTATTTTGATAAGTTCGAAGTGGACATGAATGTATTTGTCCAATCTAGAAAACTTCGTTCCTTTATAACATTAAACAATCTTGTACTGCCAACAATCACCGTAGTGAAGTGGGGGGGGGGCGCCATGTTCAATGCAATCTTATGATTACAGCATAATTGTCTTTTCCCGATTCTCTCAATCCTTTTCTGCTAATATACTCAAATAGAGGACTGAGGTGGAAGGTTAGCTTCAACTCGTCAGAATTAAGCTATAATCCATGTCTTGATTTTACATTTAATCATTACATTATTTTTAACATAATTTGAAATTATCACGGATTACAAGCTTATTCATTATCATCATATTTATATTTTGAACTACGTTACGTCATGACTGATACAAAAGTAAAATATAAAGCGTATGAATATAAATGTTAGTAAATAAAATATAAAAGAAAGTAAAAGTAAAACAAAATATAAGTAAATAAATATATAAAAAAAGGAATAAAAATAAAATCTAAGTAATATATGAATTGTTTCATAATGTTTGGAGGTTCATTATTTCGCATATTTTTTATATTTAGATAAAATAAATAAGCATTCCAAATAAAAAAAAACTTTTTATTTTGATGTGATCTGTTGTTTAGCCTCCCTATCATCCATTCTATTCTGTTCCTTCCACCAATAATAACACCTATATTAAAGAATTTTGGCATTGCTTATATTTTTAAACTACTCGTAACATTACTTTAAAAAATTCTACACAGAGAATGTTTACATTGAAAAATTACCTTCGTCATATTTAGCTTTCGTTTTTTTTTAATATCTTATTTATTCATATTTTCTTCCTATAACTTTTTGAAGTTTAAACAAAGAAGCGTTTCCTTTACTAATCAGATTTTGATTAGTGGGTATTATATCCTTCAAGAAATCAATTTAAATCTCAAGAATTTGTATTTTAATAATCAATAAATAAATGGTTAAAACACACACACACACACACACACACACACACACACAACACACACACACACACACACACACACACACACACACACTGAGAATAATATTAATGTGTGGTGTGAATTATGAACGTGGAACTGAACATGAATTTGAACTCCGTGACTAAAATTTGGTTAGTAAATTAATAGATGATCTTTTATGTTGGTAATTATTGTTAGTGTAATAATTTTAATCATTTAAATTTCAAATAAAGTGTATTAATTTTTTAATTATTTTTAAAAGAGCGAATTATTATCATACGATTGAACAATGTGTTCAGAGATATTAAAAAAAAATGGTTGATTTCTTTATACTAAATCTTGAAAGATAGATATATACCGAAAATTCCATAAAGTCGAATATTATTATTAGTCGAATATTCTAAAATCGAATATTAGAACATGATGTTGTTTTGGTTAGGATGTTTTGAAGCTCGAAATCGCGTAGGCAATGAATAAAGCATAAATGGCAATTTTCATCATCATCATCTTTTAATCGCATATATTTTTTCGCCTGCTTTTACCAGTATTACATTATTATTATGTATGCTTCTTTGAAAGCAGATGCGTTTTTAAAAGGTTGACCTGCTTTTACCAGTGTTGCTTAATTATTACGTATGCCTCTTTGATACAGATGCAAAAGCCTGACGTAGAACTATGACATCATATCTGTTATTTCATCTCAAAATCTGTCGAGCTCCAAAGCTTTGTTTGCCAGCTAGAAAGATCGAAAATGGAAGTTTAAAAAAATTATTATTATGTAGAAGGAATCCTCCCCCCCTCTCTCTTTCTATATATATATATATATATATAGAGAGAGAGAGAGAGAGAGACCGATAGAGAAGTCTCGTGATTATTTCAAACCGGTTTAAACTGGTTAATGACTTAAATTAATTAAGACAAATAATGGCTTGAAAATAGTAATGTTCTCACACGATAACTTGAAATTTGCGATCGTAGATTTCATTTTAATTTTTCTCCAGTTTTTTATTGTTATATTAATATTTATTTATTATTTACTGTGAATTTCGTCGTGCTAATTTTTTCTTCTAAAAAATAAGGATTTTTTTTCTTTACTTAAAATAAGGATTGTTCATTTCTTGAATTCTTATATCATTTCCGGTTAATGCACTCTGGTCTGCAAATTGATTGGTTTATTTCCTTCTAGATGAACGTGAGCTTTGAAAAAATGAGCCGGCAATTCCTTTTCTTTATTGCCTTTCTGATAAACTGTCGCACTTATCGACGATTGACCTCTTCAGGGATATTACGACCCTTGAGTCATTTTTTATTAATGGTAGATCAATTCGGTTCGCAGCTTTTCTCCTTTTTTTTTTTTTTTTACTTTCTTATATACGAAGTATATGAGAAAGAATTATAATCGTCGAAAAACAAAAACTCTTTGGACTTGATGGATGAAATTTGGTGCTCAGTCCTTACACGATAAGCACAAAACGAAAAGAGCTAGATAGATAAAATTCGGCACACAGGTTAAACATCTATGTTGTAGACACCCATCAAAATTTGAATCATATCCAACTGTGAGTTGAATTTCTTTCGATTTGTATCTTCTGAAGCATGTAAACACGATAACTCAATGACTTAAATACATTAAAATTAGTATGTGATTTTATGAATATAATTGCAGCTTTGTGTCAAATATTGGTTTTAATCGGTTAGGGAAAACGCGTCTAAAGCTCAAATACGCTTTACGGATACTGTTAACTGCATTACTATTAATGTATGCCAAGTATTAATCGCAAAAAAAAAAAAAAAAAAAATGCCAAACATCACACGATGAATTTAGTGTAAATGCTGAATTCGCGTCAAAAGTTTATATTTCGTGACTATTGTCCGCCATTGCAATATAAAGACGATCCTTCTGAAAACAAAAAAGAATTAAGAATCTTCTTAGGTCAGAACGTTACATCCTCGATCCGTGTCAGTCATCTTCCATACATGTCAAATGTAAAATGCACTGACTCTTTTGCTTTGAAATGAGTCAAATCTATCTGAACTGCCTTTAAAGTAGCATTTAACAGATGAAACCTTTTTAAACGTCTTTTTTATGATCTTCAACCTTGTAGGCTTTCATGTCTGCGTAGTTTGATAGACTGGATGAATATATTTGTGTTAGGAGGATAATAACAGTTTAAGTTGCATTGAGTTAATAAGTGTATTCAAAAGCATTCTGTTTCGTAAAATGGAAGTTTATGATGCCGCCCAAACTTATAATGACTATTCAAATCATTATGAGGATTAATCCAAAATATATTATTGGACGTAGTTGTGGTTAGCTGGTGGAAATTTTATTATTCCAAAATCTATTGGATAGAAGTGTAGGAAGTATTCCGAAAAGCATAGTGAGTTTAATTGATTTACTTATAAATTTATGGAAACCAAAGAAAACTATAATCTATAACCTATAAAGGGTAGTTAATGTCTTGGATGAAATAAATTGTAGCATATTTCTTAGCTAAAATTTTAAATATATAATCTATGGGAATAAAGCTTTGTTACTTTTAAGTACGCGCGTCATTAATTCTCTCCCCCCGCCCCGCTTTATAATTCAGGGAAAAAAAGTAATGCTTTAAAAAGTTAACCATTGACATAATTTGATGTTATGAAATTTTCAAAAAGAACGCTGATGATGATTGCAATGAAAGCCGAAGAAACTGTTTGAGAAGAGAACAAAGATTTCATACAAATGTTACCATTGGTGCAATCATAAATAAGATTTAAAAAAAATTCTTCTGTTAAAAAAAAATGTAGGAAAAAATATAAATACCCCCCACCAAACGCTTCTTATGTATCCTATTACTTTCTATACTTTGAATACTATAAAGTCATTCTAATTATTATTTTAATTCAAAATTTGTTTTTATATAACTAAATTTATCTGCATAAATCATTTAGAGCAGATCTAATTTTTGCAAATAATAAATTGAGACGTAACACATTCCTTTGCATGTCTTCACATTATTCCTCCAAATTAAAAATATCGAATTGAACTAAATGTCGTTTGAAAGAGAAGCATTCAAAGCTGAAACAGTTTGAGGGACTTAAATTTCAAGAATACAACTTCATTCCATGTCCATAAAAATTTCTTTAATAAATATTAACTAAATTTGAAAGTCAAATATCTATATATAAATATTCTATATATTTAGAAACGGTAAAAAAGAAGCATTTCAATGATGTCGAAAATAATTAATTTGCGGATTTGAATAAAATTTGCATACATCAGTTAATTGTGAAGCATGGGATAGAACACACATTTAAAATGACTTCGGAGATTATGTCTTATAATACTTAAGAAGACCTCTGTTGAATAATTAATGAAACATTGCTAAATGGAATCGGACTTGTAACGAAAGATTACCATTTTAAAATTAGTAAGTGCAAAATATAGCAGGATGAACTGTGAATTCTGATATAATTTATGTACATCGAATGGTTATTAGAAAGAGCTAAAATTCAGAGGTAGCATTAAAAATGACTGAAACTTTATTTTGGATTCATAGTTTTATCATTATGCTTTGAAACGGACGATAGAATTGCTTTGTATATGATTCAAACCCTCTATAGATAGATGCTTTGTTGTAAGCCTTATGCGAGCGGTTATGATTTTTTTTTATCGAAGAAGGGTTAACAAAATCCAATGATTATAAATAATTAGTGTACACAAATAAATGACAGTGCATTAGTAACATAATAAAATATCCCCAAAAAAATCACAGCCTTAAAAAAAATAACATGAACAAACAAACGAAAAATGCGAAAATGCACGCAACAATCACAAAGAAATTTTTGGGCATTAGGAAGTTGTAAGAATAGCTATAACTGAATAGTGAAAAGATACTAGCAAGTCAAATTTGTGACGAGAATCAGACCAAATCCCTCAACATTTAGATCACATTTAAGTGTGAAATTAAATGTTTTCTCCTTTTAACCAACCTGCCGAACGCCAATTATTTTTCAGGTTAAAAAAATTTAATTTTTAAAGTGAATGAACCGATTTTTTTTGTATTAAATCTTATTTCTGAAACTCTAAGATTTTTTTTTTACCTATGACTGTTCAAGAAAAATGCAATTAAATACGAATCAACGAACTTTTCAATTGAACATGAAAAATGGAAAAGGCTAGTTTTGCCGTTCAGAATACGAAATATTCTTTGTTATTTTGTGATAGTGATAAACAATTGTGAATATCTTACATTAAGTTGTGCGTGTGTAAAAGAGCAAATTGTTACAAAAATTTAAATGTTTGAGTATATTTTTTTAACGTTAGTTCGGTTAATTCTTCGTTCAATCATTTATGGCCGGCTTATGTTTTCCCATTGATGGGCCATCATTTATAATAGATATTTTTGATGAAATATCAAACGTAAGCGAGCGTATGCTTATCACATTTTTCAGAGTGATCGAATTTAATAGATACAACACAAAAAAATGTTGCTATTAATGAAACCTGATAAAGTAAAGATGAATTATTTTTGTAAAAGTGAATACAGAAAGCTGACTGTATATGTGGCTTCATTTTATCATCGTTTACGAATAAATATGTCTACGGCTGCTTTCATATTATCGAAACATATATGTCTGATGTGGACATATATGTTTTTCATATAATATGCCTGATGTGGACATAACCTATATAAATTTTTATCTCATTGTTAGCCTAGAAGTATAATCTATTTTAAAATAAGATTCTAGATAATCGAAATTATTTTTTGCTATACGAATACATAGTTTTTATTTTATAATTTGAAATGAATTCTTTCAGATTTTGAAAGTTATCATCATGTAAAAATAATTCATTGCGATGAGTAAACATGGTATAACATGGTGCCTTATATTTCTTTAAAGCTTTGTTTAGCACTGAATAATCCCTTCTTACGAGAACTTCCATAAAGCTGGTTCTGCTGAAAACATATGGGTTTTGCATAAAATTTCGTTTATTGTTATTCCGAGTATAGACGAGATTAGACTAGCCTATTCCTTCTCTGTACCAAGGGTCTTTATAGTGAGTTTCCTCTACTAACTATCTTTAAAGAGAATAATATACGATGTCGGGCAGACACAGCAAGATCGATACTTATGTTTGCTCCTCTTGAGCTTACAGACACCAGCTTCGACGTTCCGCTACTGGATTTTTCACTCAAAAAGAAATGCAAAACGCAAGAATCTGCAAACTTCCGATGCAGCTGCGTGTCTCTTGTGAATTGCTGCAACAGTGAATTTTAAAGTTTTCCAGAAAGATGGTCTGATGTCTTCGAAATGTACCTTACTATGAATATTATTGCTGTATGTTGTCATAAATTTATGTACCGTAGAAATATTTTGGAGTGTATTTTTCGATAGTCCCGGTTGATGGTAGAATAGAAATACGAATAAGGATATTAAAATCCATTATTCTTTCTTTGCGTTTGTGGGTCGTGGTGATATAGTGATTAAATCGTGACTTCAGAATTGGACGATTGTAGATTTGTGACCTGATTTTTCTGTTCAACTCTTTAAGTCTGCAGTTGTAGAGTAATAAAAAATAAGTTATATAGCTACTTTAAACTCTTTGAAAGAATTTCATGTGTATGAGGAGAATTTAAAAAATTGTCCTGTCCTATACAAAAAAAAAAAAAAGTTGAAAATCTTTGAATTTATCTAAATTCAAATAGCTCAATTTTCCATGCTTTTAAAATCCTCACTTATCCTCACTTAGATGGCTTCATATTTAGAAAGTTTTTTTAAACATCGATCAAATTTGTTTTCTTTCTCAGATGATTATTATAATAAATAACTGAATCGCATATCGTAGTTATAATATGTACGTATAAGTCTCTGTCTGGCTATGTTTTTATTTGCACAAATAGAATAATAAATTTACAGTAAATATAGTTACCAATTCACCTGGATATTTGCAAGATTCATTTTATATCTAAGATATCGATTTATATTTCCATGTTTGAAGATTCTAGTTTTAATTTTTGCGTGATTTATTTCTTGTTTGATCACTTGATGGGGAATAAGGCTATACATTAATTAATATTAATGACCTCAGCTATTGAATCGGTCAGTGCTACAGAAATAGCTGCTCATAGTAAAAACATTCCAAAAACCTCTGCTAACCAAAAATGATTATAACTTTTTTTATTAATAAATTAGAATTTCGAAATTTTCATGTATATAAAAATTTTTTATGAAATAATTATTCAAAAAATGTATGCAATTTGGTAGTCTCTGAACTACAGTTACACATAATACAGTTAGTGTATATGATCATTCAAAATGGTAAACAAGAAGCATCTCCACATGATAAAGCTATGAAAAAAATATTAACATGTTTTTTAAAAAAATCTTTCCATAAAGATAATCAAATTAGAATGAAATGGAGATATATTAACCTTGGGATTTAAATGAATGAAAGGTAAATCATTTATATAAATTTATCTCTTTCAAATATATGCTTTTCTAATGATATGACTGCTGTTCATTTTTTTGCTTTCGTAGAATGGAAGGAGAGTTTTCTTAATTTAAACTTTAATGGCATGCTTTCCTATTGTTTTTAATTCACAGAACAGTATCATTCTCGTGATATTTGCTTCTTAATAAAGAATGTTGGTAAATAACAGCATAGTGAATTTTACTAGTTAAATTGTATTTCTTTTTAGACTAATAGTGATATGATATTACATTTCTCTTATTTATATGTATATTTATCAAAAGGGACATTTTTTAATAAAGTGCCTATTTCATTACGACCAATCTTTTAGGTCTGTGTTGTGATAAAATTACATATTTGTTACATACTAATATATTTTTAAAATCTAATTCTCTTAATTGTACAATTGCTCAGATAAATGAAGATGTTCAGTTATCTGTGAAAGCGAAGTTTTGCAGTAGTTGAATGATCGAATTACAAATATATGTTTGCACAATTAGAAAGAAAATTTTATTGCTGTGTCGCAGTTTTTATTCTATTATGATTTTTATATGGTCAGTGAAAATATATTCATTGCATAAAGTTTTCTTTTCTTTTACAGATTTCATTTGTTCATACTTCAGAGATTACCATGCAATATCTCAAGATCCCCTCCTCCTGCCAAATACGGCTCGTGCTAATTTCTTTTCTTTTAACAATGGTTTGGAACTAAAGTGAAAAGGCCTCTCTCTGGCGTGACTTAAATTTACTTCTGGAATTTCAAGTTCTTGGGTCATGGAACGATGTGATAGTCGAGTTATAATTAAAGATAGCAGCTACAAACAGACCTTAGGCAACATTGAAAGAATAAAAAATGAAAACAGCTCAGATTGTTCACCAAATATTTCTATGTCATGCACTAACAATATCCCATATCATAACATTGATTGTGGAGACAATATATTTTGCAGTAAAAAAATACTACCCAACAAGAAACCTTTCATGATGCCTAATGAAATGTACATCTCATTGAATTCCGAATCCTCTCAGCCTGCGAAGACGCGCAATGACTTCTACTCAGCGGGCTACCATTCGACACCTGCCAGCCCCGAAGAGACTGAAAGGACTCGTAATAAACAATTGAAAAAGGATCTGTCATCGTTTCACAGTCCTATAATTGACAAAAAATTGCCTTTTAGCTTTTCAACTAGTTTTGTTAGAACTTCTAGGAGTGAAGATCATCTTCGTAAATCATCTTTAACCACTGTAAACATCGACATTGAAGATGAGCTAGCATCGTCGCTTGATACACTTTTGGATACAAAAGCTGACGACGTTTTTTACGATTTAGAAAAAGACGATAGCCTTGGCAACTCTTGTCCTGAAACTATCTCCAGCGGCAATAAGAGCCCTGATGAACAAGTGAACTCATCTAAGAGTGATCTGTCTCATAGTTCTAGTGGAACAGCCCCTGTGTCGAAAGTTAGCGTGAAAGTCAATGACTTGCCAGAAGTGAAGCCTAGTGGTGCTGAACCTTTGAGTGAATCTTCTGGTTCTGAGATCATACCATCTGATTCTTCCAGCACTATCCGGAGGGACAGCGAGGGTAGTGGAGATTGTGAATGCACTAGTGAACAAATTTCTGCAATCAGTAGTCTCGATGATGCTACAGATTCTGATCTTGGTTCGCCCGTAGGAAGTTTGTCCCCAGAGACTGAACTTAACATAGATGCCGCATGGATGGTAGATCTGGACACAAAAGAGTGCGTTCTTGACGTTTTTCAGGACATCACCAACAAAACCAAAGTGCCCACTAGAACTGTAAAACAGCAGCAACCGCCAAACATTGAACTGAATTTGAACTCAGGCCTTAGTGATGTTCATAAACTGCATCCTTCAGCGCTAGTGGTATCCGCTGATAAATCGCCAACCTCTTTAAGCAGCTCACTTTCAGTGCCAAAAGCTTATGAAGACAAATTCGATCTGAGTACGGAAAGCCCGACATCTCAAGGTTCAGAAGACACGTTTGGCGAGTTATCATACCATGAACTCACTGAGAGTTATGATGAGATATCTGCTGCTAATGAAGTTGAAGAACCAGAACCTCAGTCAACGACTCAGAGGAGTGAATCTCCGCCTACTGACGACGAGTCTGATATAGAAAGTCTGCATAGTTTTCATTACAGTCCCAAAGCAGTGGATATACCTTCAGCAATTCGTCTGGCCAAAAGATTGTTCACTCTCGATGGTTTCAAAAAGACTGATGTGTCCAGACATCTTTCCAAAAAGTAAAGATTTCAATATATTTTATTGATATTTCGCATCGATATAATTTACTTTTAGGTACTTCTTTTAATAATGGCTTTTCGAAATATACTACCCAGCTAATACAATAATTGTTATAAAAGATTTGCTATTTTGTATGGTTAAACTACAAGATGTTTGCATTTATAAGTTAGAATTTCGTTTTATGTTGATTAATGAGTGATATCTTCTAATATGAAATTTTTCAGATAATTTAATCCAGAACGGTTTTTTTTTTTTTTTTTTTTTTTTTTTACAGTTTTAAATATATTGAATATCTTCCTGTTAATTCTATTTTTAGATATTATTAAGCAAATTGTATTGAAACTCCCATATCAACATTTATTCAATTTTACACATTTTAAATATTTTTTTTTATGTAGTACATAATACTCTGTTGTCGTTGCAATTATAATTGTTATACTTATAAAAAGTAATTTTACTTCCTATATATGTTGTTTGTAGATAGAAACTCCTATTCATCGTGTGTTAATAACCTCTTTGCTGCTGTCAATTAAATCATAAATATTTTGAAGTCATAAAAATTTTAGTTTCCCTTGCTTCTTTTATATGATACCTAGTACGAATGTTTAGGAAATTATCCTGATTTCTGATATCCCAATTAAATTTTATAAATATACAGAATTTCTTTCATGCATCATTAATTAAGATGAAACGTGAAGGTATACACTCTCTTTTGTCTAAGTTAAACGCAGGTATACTACTTGCCTATGAGTTTACGGTCCCGAAAACTATATAGTACTACGAGGCCACTGCTTTGCTGACTAATTAAGAACAACCAAATTTGAATGTATAGTGAATTTTTTTTAAAAAATCTACAAATAGGGTTTTCTGAATTCTTAATTTTAAAAAAAAGCAACTATAAAAATACAAAAATTATTTATTATGATGACTTAATTTTATTCTAATATGAAGTACATAGAAAGGAAAAACAGACTACAGTTATATGTCGAGAAATTTTAATAACAAAATTATAATCAGAGTTCATGTGGATCAGTGCAAATATAAATAATCGTCATAGACATTAAAACGCCGACCCCAGCACATAGGAAAGGAGTGGATCGTTTCAGAGTAAAGATTCTTGAGTTGCTGACGAATCCAGATGCTTTAGTATCCACTGTGCCATTACCAAAATTTCCGTGGATTATATGATGACTGTTCCTTTGTTTATCGGTAGTGCAACAGCAATTTCACTTATGGTGATCTGATGATTATGCAGTATGAGCTCTTCCACGGCCAAAATCGTTCCACTATTGGTTACAACATACGTCTCTTCAGGATGCATCAAGTCCTTGTTTATGGATAATTTCTCTTTGTGCTGTAGAGGAATCCATCAGGCAGTTTCAACTATCCAGAAATGCAAATATTGTTGTGGTGCTGTTTCCTATTGATTGATTGAATTGGGATGAGAATGGGATTTTTGACAACAAAGGCCATTATCCCCTAATGTCAAAAGAGTTCATTCGTGCTATTTCCTATACAGGCGTAACTAGAAATACTACTACGCCATCTATCGGCTGACTGGGATTTGATACAAAGCCGCCGCAGTAAATTTTTTCTTTTCATTTGGGCATAACTTATGTTTCTGTTTCAGATAGTTAAGAATTTACAAAGAATGGAAAATTTTTGCGTCTGTTCATTTCTTCCTTTTTTGCCTGGATGGCCTATCTACAAATTCGTTCTTTCACCCTTTCTCCAATATTACTTTCGTTAGTTCAAATTTAATCTAGATTAAAATTGTTTTGATCATAATATACATGGGCAGACTGTTGAATGGTTTTGGGTTCTAGGAAAAAGATTGGAGGAAATATGCATCCCGAAGTTCTATCATGGAAATCATTACGATAGGTAAACTTCCTTAAAGGTATCACTTTAAAATATAGTTATGATTATCAGCATCCTGTAAGAATAATTACCATTCTAAATCTTTATATGATTTTATTCAAAAATTTCTATGAAAATAAGATATTACGCAACTAATAATTGTGAGCTTTTTAACAGCGTGTTTTGTCTGGATAACAAATGATTAATTATTTTATTCTTAAAATAAATTGTTCGAATGCCGGTTGACCTTTCGCTTATATCTTCTTGATTATTATTTTTGTTTTTTATAATAAGCATAGCCTTATCTGGTTTGAAGAGATATTTTAATTTTATTAATGTCAAGAACAGTTTTTAAGAAAAGTAATTTATACTGTCAATTCTAAAGAAGTGTGAGAATTCTTATAGTAGATATTTCCATATTATAATATAAGAAGAATGTGTATTCTATTATCAAGAACAACTCACTGAAGCTGACAGAAACAGAAATCTACTTGCGACCGAATGGCATGTGATTTCTACCAGCCTCAAAGCTAACTAGAAAATGTTTTGAGGATAAACAGTTTTCTTTTTAAATATTGTATGATTTCATAGAATATCGATAATTGAACAAAATTCAGTCAGTTTAAATCGATAAAGATAACATTTAGAACATTTTAATTGAGTTAATACACTATGTAGTTTTTAACGTTATATCAACTTCAGTTCTTATTGACTAGTTATTTTCAGCACAGAGTTTCAGAGACGCTAAAAATTTGCTTATCATTTTTCGGTGATATATTTTTAGTACATTCTTTTCATTTTTAACCAGCATTTCTGAATCCTACAAATTTTTATTTAAATATTGATTTCGAAATTCGCTCTTATACCATATTATTTTTTTATGTAAGAAAACTGTTATTGTAGGTATTATCGTCGTGGTTGTTATTCATTATTCTTGTCTTTTTATTACTGTATTTTTTTTGTGTATTTATATTGATCGATGAATAATTCTGATTGATTCGTTGCAGCAATGAATTTAGTAAAGCCGTTGCCGAAGAATATGTAAAATTCTTCGATTTTACCGATGAAGGTTTAGATGTGGCTCTGAGGAAGTTTTTAAATCAGTTCTGTCTCGTGGGCGAAACACAAGAGAGAGAAAGAGTCCTTCTTCATTTTTCCAAACGCTACCTTGATTGTAATCCGAATTCATTTAAATCCCAAGGTTAATATATCTCCATTTCATTCTAACTTGATTATCTTTATGGAAAGATTTTTTTAAAAAACATGTTAATATTTTTTCCATAGCTTTATCATGTGGAGATGCTTCTTGTTTGCCATTTTGAATGATCATATACACTAACTGTATTATGCGTAACTGTAGTTCAGAGACTCCCAAATTGCATACATTTTTTGAATAATTATTTCATAAAATTTTTTTATATACATGAAAATTTCAAAATTCTAATTTATCAATAAAAAAATTATTATCATTTTTGGTTAGCAGAGGTTTTTGGAATATTTTTACTATGAGCAGCTATTTCTGTAGCACTGACCGATTCAATAGCTGAGGTCATTAATATTAATTAATGTATAGCCTTAATCTCCATCAAGTTATTGTTCATAAATAATTGATTGTAATTATAAACATTATGTTTTGGTGTTCTTTTGAAGAAAATAAATAAACTGTGAATAAATCGGAAACTGAATATTGCCGCATTTTTCTAAATATGTGCTCGCCAGATTTCATTTATTTTAAACCTAAATAAGCTCATTGAGGTTTAAATACCTATAAATTAAACTAAGTTAAATAAAATAATATTAATATGAGTTATTCAAAGTGCACACATTTTTGGGAAACCCTGAATTTTTTCACCCCACAAACTAAAATAAAAAATATTTTTCTAATAAAATATTGTATTACTATATTTTCCTTGTGATTAAGTGAGTGTATAATATAAATTTGTATAGTTTTCTAAAATGTGTAATGTTTTCATATAATATTTGTGTAATTTTTTTGTTATTACTTTTCATTTGCAATTTTTTGGACAACAATAGGGATTATGTATTTCTATCATTTTATTTATCAACTGTTTTACAATTTTTAATTTTTTTTTCTCAAGAATTTTCATTTTTAGCTTTAAAATTTTTTTTCCTCTAGCAAAACCTCTTTGATATTCTCTTTTTACTTTAATCTTATATTTTAGAATGTATTGTCAGTCGACGCTAGACAATTTGGCACTGTTTTGAAAAGAATTGTGAGCAACTTTGAATAGAGCTTTTTTAAGAAAAATTATCCGTTATTGTCTGGTATATTTTATTGGCGCAAAGCCATATTTTCTAGATAGTTTTGAGAATCATTAACTGGGATCTGGCATAAAATAAGAAATTAAATATGTTTTTTCATGCAGCCATACTTTTATTTATAAAATAACTTCATAAAATCTAAAAAAAAAAAAGTATGCCATCCGATTTATTGAATCGGATCTTGTAGCTTATGAAAAAAGTCATAATCCTGAATTTTCTGATGTCTATTGTTAAAAAAAATACGGTTTGAAATTAATAAATTCTCGTATTTTGAAGATAATAAATTCAACAATATATTAAATATATAAAAGTTATATAAAATTTGTCTTTCTATATACAGGTATTCAGCGTCTAATATTTTCAGATTCGGATAGAACACGCCAAGACAAATATTTTGATGTATGACATGTGGGGTCTCCGAATATAGCGTCATAGTCTAATTACACGAAAAACATTAATTACGAATCTGAAAGTTTGTATTCCAAATTGCGATGTGACTGCATAACATGGAAGTTTCCCTAGGTGACTATGCAAATTTGGGGTAATCCGTGAGAAGAAAAGAGCGTCGGCAAGTGAATATGCTAATTCCCGCCGTGGCATAAAAGGCTAGAAAAAGGTTTGTTGAGAACGTTACTCGCTAAGAAATTACAGTGTACTTACTGTACGTAACGTTGAGCTGTGAAATGAGTAAATATTCGATTGATAATATTTTCATGGTGCTGACATCATGAATTGCAATCACCAGAAGGCTGTGGTTAAAAATTGAAGAAAAAATTCAGCAATCACCACAACATTAACGACACGACGATCAAAAGAACGTACGAAAGATTTAAAGAGACCGTCACTGCGTTGGACAATATGCCAGCGACGGAGAAAAAAGAGTTGCGTGCAGGAACGGAAGCTAAAGTTCAGAAAAAAGAATGAAGAAAGAAGAACGTGAAAGAAGTGTGCGAAATAAGGTTCTCAACTTCGATGCGACAGGTGGCACAACAACGCGAAATGTTCAAAAGCTCAATCCGTCGGATACTGAGGAGGGACGCTGTTTCATAACACAAGCTTCAGATCTTAATTAGACTATGATGCTATATTCGGGGTCCCTTCAAGTTATACATCAAAATATTCGTCTTGACTTATTCTATCTGAATCAATAATTATTAGACGCTGCATACCTTGTGGTAAAAAGCAAAATTAATTATTTTTTAACGAATTAATTAAAGTACAATTAATTAAAGCCTTCAAGCAAAATTAATTCTTTTTTTTTTCTCAACATGTTGTTTAGTGCCAACATAACTATTTTAAATCAGGCAATTGAAAACAAAGGTTTAAGGAGCTTATGTATCTAGTAGGACTGGGAAAAATTATGATGCCTTCAGTATTCTATGATTTTATTTCTTTTTGTTTTTCTTTAATTGATATTAATTAATTTCGAAGAAGTTAATCTAGACAAGACAGTTATCAAATCTAGTTGGAACGTTACCCAAAGTATTTAATTTTTTGATAAAGAAAAAAAGTTATAAAATATCGGGGAAAGATGTTATTTTTCCCTATCCCAATTATTCAAAGTGACATAGTATATGTTTATGGCTTCCATTATCTTTTTGTTTTTATAAACTCTACTAATGTACAGCATATATTGTAAAATTACTTCGTTAGCTCCTAACTAAAAAAAATTCTATGAATAAAAAAAAATGAATATATGCCAAATTAATTCCTTCAAGAATAATGATATAGGAACCAATACAAAGGTACATTGTGAAAGTATACGGGAGTCATGAGCTAGTTATAATAGGGACAAGTTATAATGTATACCATGTATAGTATTTAAAATACCATATATTATACCATATGTTGATTAAAAAAAGTGTTATCAGAAGTTTTTATCAGAATTTTCTCTAAACAGTGTTTTTATGACGGGTCAGCACAGTCAGTGCTCAGCCAAAATTGGTTGTGTGAATATGTGCTCTGTTTTAACTAGTGATTGAGAAAAAAAAAATGGTAATTTATGATTTAAGAGAGGTTTATTGATTTGTTTTAAAAAAATGCTTTTGCTTATTTACTTTCTCTACGTATTTTTTTAAACTGCTTTTTTTTTTTTCACTAATACCAGTTTTATAAATCAGCAAAAATATCCGAAACCATAAGGCAAGTTGTAACAAAATTTCGGGGCAATATTGCAAATTGCAACATTTATTTTGATTTTTTTTATTCTTATGCTTTTGACTTGGTGCTTTTAATATTAACACGCATCTTCGAAAATCATTATTTTTCCTTAAAGATTCATGACCACTCCCTCAAAAAGCATCAAATGGAAACTCACTTTATTAAAAAAAATAATAAACAATAAATTCTTAATTCAACTTGATAAAAAGAAGTTGAAAAAGAAACGACGACATAATAAGAAGTGAATACTAGAAGGAAGGAGAATAGAAAGAGAGGGGCTTTAAGAAGAATAAATTTCAAAGAAATAACAATGAAGCAGTAGATTTTCAACTAACAGACGTATTCAGAAAACAAAGAATGGTTTTGCCCCAGCTCGTGTACAGCAATCCTGGCGAAATATTGTCAGTGTGTCCGATATAAAGCAATTGTAGGGTTATTTATGGATAGATCACATAATTTTGAATAGGGATTAAACGTCAAGGATAGTGCCTGAGGTGGCACTCTCTCACCCTTTCGCGCTACACCTGGTGGAAGACGTTCAGCCCTGACAAATTTAACTAACACGAAATCCCCTTATACGACAGTTCTTCGGTGAAATTAAATTTCAAATCAGGAATGAACCCTGAAACTAAGACATTATAACAGGCCACCACGGTCCATAATTCCCATGAAGGTGAATAGTTTCAGTATTTAATTTGCAAAATCTAAGTACTAAATGTGTGTAATAGAAGGCAATCTATCACGTGCTTGTGTTAACTACATTTCTGGTGTAGACTGGATTGGTTAAATAATTTTATGTTTATTTTGCTGTAAACTTCTTAATGTGATTTATTATCATTAGGCCACGTGATAATGATTAGTAAATGTCTTATGTACTTTAATATATAAAACAGTAGAAAAGAGAATATAATTTTAATTATCTTGGTTTTAATTATTACCACTTGACTCGGATATGGGGCAAGTTGTAACAGCCGGCAATTTTGGAAAAAAAAAATTTCTGTGCTAAAATCAATACAATTGTTGAATGTCTTTTTGATGTGCATTATAAATGGATAGTGAAGCTCTAAAAAAGGAATAATAATCCATGAATCGAAAATGTTTTTAATATAAGCGTTTACCCGAAAATTTGTGCAACTAGCCTTGGCTTCTTATTATAAAAGTATTACATATTATGTCCTGAACTATCCTAAGTGTATTGCAACTTGTTGAATGATTTGTGCTAATTATCTCGTTTATTTAAAATATAATTATAATACTTATTCCATTTTAGAATTCCCTTTGCGAGATTTTAAATAAATTATTAGTAGATTATTCCCCCCCCCCCCTCCTTCCAATCACTTGCTTTAATATCCGATGTATGAAGTCTGTAAAAAGAATAACTGAATTTTCTTTTGTTCCAGATGCTGTTCACACACTAACTTGTGCGCTTATGCTTTTAAACTCTGATTTGCATGGAGAGGTAACTCAATCTGCTCATTCCTACTGATGCATTTATCCTGATTTGTAAACACATCCTGTACTATCAATTGTTCAGAGAATGCAGGAAATTCTTAACCCATTCTACTCGGATGTTTTCTCGCAGGCACCATTTAAGACTGAGCATCATTTTGGCGTTTTATTTCTTATTTTTTAATTTTGATTATTAAAAATAAGAAAATGAGGATCGATTTTTCCGGGAAATTCAACTTAAAACAATTATATATTTTTATTTTTGGGAGCAATGAACAAATTCTTGTATTCAGTGAATAATTTTACATCGAATTACTTTTCCGAGTGCAAAGGGTTAATATGTTTCTTTTTAATATTGATTAGAAATATATAACAAGACATTTTGGTTTGCTTATTACTAACAGTTTGTAACAGCTAAAAAGAAAATCCCTTAACATATAGCTTAATTATTGCCAGAAATGAATGTTAAATAATTGTCGGAGAATTCTGCGAAAAGTATTTTATAATATCATGAAGAAGTATGAGTTGTATTTCTTTGAGAAAATGCTGTATATCCTCAACGTTTTAGAATCTTACTAAATACCCCTCTATTTTGTCTGTTGCTTTTTTAAATGTATAGTGGTTTTATGAAGAAAAAATATTTTTTAAATTTGCATGTTATATTGACTAATTTCATCATTTTTTACCAGTTATAATCAAAATTGAACTTGGAAGCTTCTTATTCAACCAAATATCTACTTAAATTAAAATTTTAAATAAAAAGAAATATGAAGTAAAATATTTTGAGGAGAAAATATATATTACATTATTTGAAAAAAAAAAAAAAAACTTTTTTCAGATTCCTACTGTTACTTGAAAGTTGTGTTGATTCTAGTGATAGATTAGTAGATCAAAGCAGTGCTTCTTTTGAGTTGAATGAGGAATAATTAGAATCTAATCTAATTATTCCTCATTTTTGTACGATTGTCAGATCGGATCTGGTATCGGATCAGATCTCACTCTCCAAGCTTTTGGATATATTATTAACCAGTTAACTGTTTTGGACGAGTATATTCGTCATGGGAAAAGTACAACAATTTACTTTATGACGAATTTATTCAATGACATTTGCTATATTTATATAACAATTGTTTAATTATTATAGTTATATATATAATATTATGACAATTTAGATACGCTTTTTCCGAAAAGGTCGAAACAATTTACTGGTTAATTTAAAGACTAACCCAAAAGAAGCATGTCTTTTATTTTATTTTATTCTAGACCAGATACTTTAAGGGAATCGGGTTTCAAAATCTTGACCATTTCAAGATGAAGACGTCACTTCTGAAGACTATGTAGATTGTGGAACCCGAAATGTGACGCGCTTGTGGATTAAACCTTTTTACTATGCTGTACATAGAAATTTGAAAATAGGAATGTTGGATCATATTACATATTTATTATTTGACTATTGATTAATCTTTTCTCTGCTTCCCTCTGTGATTTGATGGAGTATATTTGAATTGCACATTGCTTTGATGAAGGAATAATTTTTATTCATCGCTGCCCTTGGAATGTTTGTATTTGGGCAATTGCTGTTTACTTTCAGAAAAAGACTATTTACTAGACATGATTTTGTACCGATGTCGAAGTGTATATTCGAATTAATTTCCTAATTAGGAAATACTACCCTAATTAGGAAAAGAAAAAAATATCACTTAATTTTGAGGTTTATTATGGATATCTAGTAATTTTATATTTGTGTTATTACACGGTTCTAACGTTCTCCTCTATAATGTTTTCTTGTCGTTTTCCAACACTTTGTATTCTTTTCTTCAGATGAAATTTATGAGGTAATTAATGCATGAACTATTTCAAAATTTTTATCATCTTCCAACTTACATTTACTATTCCCATAGTTTTTCTTGAAAAGATAAAAGCTGGATAATATTGTGTTTTTCCATATGTAAATATCACATTTTCCAAGTTTATTTTATTCGTCTTTGTCATATTTGGTTAGAAGGTGAAATTGAAACATTAATATTTATTTCTTCTTCCGTCACTGAAAATGAGCTTTACATATTTTTTCTTTCTTTGATGAAAACCTGTAAAGTTTTGCAAAATATATTTGATAATCTGTTAGCTGTCTTGGGATAAAAAAATCTAAAACATGATGACATGTATAGGCAATCTTTACATATAGAATTTCAAACTGTATATTGTAGGAATGAATGCATCAAAAGTGCGATATGCAATCCCATAACTCATTTATAGTTTCACAATGAAACTGTTATCTGTTACAAATGTTAATTTAAACTTTTTTTTCTTATTCCTTTTATAATTAAATTTTAATTTATAGTTTTCTGAAAATAAGTTTAACCACGGATAGCAAAAGTAGTCCGTAACTATCATTAAAAATTATGCAATTTTTTAAAAACAATTATATTGATTTCGTTCAATAAAATATAATTTTTATTTAATCATCTCTGTGGAAATAGAATGCTGCTAGTATGGAAAGGAATGCAAAATGCATAAAAAATTAAATGCAAAATGTATAAAAAAACTATTTTATTTAATTTCATTTTGGGGTACAGAAGCACAGAATGGTGCAAATATGAAAATGATCGAGAACTGTAAACCAAAGTATGTTGATGAATGGTATCTTTAATTACTATATAATAATTTCTTTTAAATTTCCTCTGTGAAAAATTAGTTTCTTCAGAATTAAATCAATCATATGTTTCATAACTTATATAATTTACAGAATGTTAGACGGAAAATGGTCTGTGGAGAATTTATTCAGAATTTATCTGAGTTGAATGATGGAGAAAATTTTCCAAGAGAAGTTTTGAAAACCCTGTACCATTCTATTAAATCCCATCCACTGGAATGGGCTCTGTAAGTATTGTACTTCCAGATGTTATTTTATTATAATTTTATTATCACTTTTATTCTTGGATACCTAAAAGAATTTCAAAATATTATTGAATAAGATAGAGACCATTCTTTAGAATAAAGTTACAAATTAACAAGAAAATATATTTAAAGATATTTATTTACAATTTATATTTGATCAACATGTCATGAAATTTTACGCTGCCTACACTCTAATTACTGTACAATTCTTTTCTGCCAAAGTTCTGTATTTCTTACCGGTGGATAGATTAGGGTGCATCACCTTGGAGCTTGATTGGTAACTCAATTATGGTATTCTAATTTTCTTGTAATTATTTGAGTGAAGTAACTCTAAAAAAATCTCACATACTGTTTATGTATAGAGTTATATAAAATCAAACAATATTTATGAAATACACTGACAAATTTATGTTTATAAACATTTATAATTTTAATATGTATTTAATTTTTGAAATTAATGCATTAATAATTAATAGTGTAAAGCTTCATTGGAATAAAATTAAATTATAAGACAAATTTCTGATGCCACATTTTATTATAGTACCAATCAAATTCACAGATGATTATGGTTAAATTGCATAAATGTGGTATGTTCTCAACTCATCTATTCTAGTAGGGTATTCTGAGTGTTTTATATATGGATCCACTCTTTTGATACATAAAAGTAGGAAGTAGTATTTAACTAGTAGAGCAATTGCAATCCTATTTTTCCATTTCCTGGAATTATAATAATCTTGGAACTCTCTGGTATGTTCAAGTAAATGAAGATTTCAGCATTTTTGGAATCACATTTTACTATTTTTGAGAATTATTTTTACTTAATAGTTTAAAAATATTTTTAATATCAAGAATTTTTTGTTTAGAATAATTCATTTTATTATTTTGTTAATCCTCCTTATTTTATTTCTCAATGTTTATGCTTGACAAATAACATAAACATTTAGGTATTTTATGAAGTTCTGCAAAATCAGTTCTTAAGATTGATTCATAATAAAGTTCAATTAGTAGTGTGTGTGTGTATAAATGAATTACAATTGATCCAATAAATAATTCATTGTATTTCGTGTCAGCCATGACATGCTTGCTTTCTTATAGTGTTATTGTATTATGTTGCTCATAGTATTCTTGAATTATTGTGAAATTAAACAATTATGCTTTTGTAACTTATGCATTCCCATTTGGTATCTAATATGTAATTTTTTTTTGTGGGGGGGGGGGGGAGGTATAGAAAAATGAAGATTTTAATAAAACAAAATTTTATAAAAAATCAAATCTGATAAAAAAAAAACTATCAAATGTATTTGATAGTTTCATGAAACTTATAGTTAGAATCAATATTTTTTTTATGATTTTAAATTAGCTAATTTTAGTGCATTCATTTTCAGTGACAATATATTTCACATACAGATGTGAATGAAAAGAGAAAGAGGAGAAAAAGAATAATTTGTGAAGTTTTTAATTTTAAAAATTGCTTTTGAGGAATAATTGAGATTTCCTTGCTCTCATATTCTTAGAATCCCAATCATTTTTTTTTTTATAAAAAAGCTGAAATAAATGTTAAATCCATTTTAACTTCATTCTTCAGGCATTGAAAATAGGATGCATTTGCAATTAAATCTGTATTGTATTTACCATGAAATTATGTTTGAAAATATGATGACAGGGAATATAAGATTACTGAATATCACCAAAAAAAAAGTTAATAAAATGCTTCATAATCATAATTCATTCATAAACTACTTTTCCAGTTCAGTATGTTTTCTTCTTTTTGAAGTGGCAAACATTTATGATGTTGAAAACAATATAAAATTAAAAGTTTAATTTTTTATGAATTGAAGACTAAAGTGTTAAATGATCTAAGTGTCCTTTTCAAAATATCCAAACATGACTTTTTGCATTAGCTTATAAAATAAACAATGTTGTATAATAAGATAATTGTGAGGTGTAATGTCCTAAGTAATGTGACTAAATACTTCAGAAAAATGTGCATTGTAGAAAGTGTTTTAGATTGTATAATTTATAATTTGATTGTTTTTATCGATTTTTCAATGTTTTTGATTTTGGAAATTATAAAATTTACTACTTTTAGTCTTCAGTTTACTCTGTGCAGAAGATGTTAGACATTAATTATTAGATATTATAACATATTGATCAATTCTTTGTTGCTAATTGCTTTTACATTTTTCTCCATAAAACTTTTTTTATTAATTATTTATTTTATTTACTACTATGAAAGTGCTGTTAAGTTATTTTGGATATTTTGATTTTACAGCTATTATTTGAAATGAATGGTTTCTTTATTGCTTAACTAATCTTTGTTTTTTCAGTGATCAAGAGGATGAAAAGAAACCTTCAGCAAAGGAGAAAGGTTCATCTGATTACAGACAAAGCTTCTCTTGTCATAATCCATTTCTGGAGGTAAAATACAGATTTTTGAGTGATAATGAGTAATAAAAAAAAAAACTAACTTTTTTATGATTTTTTATTAGAAATTATGAAAAAAAAACAAACAAAAAAACAGTGGAGGCAAGCAGCTCCACTGTTATAGCTCCTATGTTGAGAAGGAGCTGCAAGGAGGCTCATTAAAAGAACCATTATTTTCATAATTACCAAATATATTAGTTTTAAAAAAATGAAATAAAATATTAACATTTTATCAAGAAAATTGATCTGGATCATATATGTTCAGTTATATTTGTTTAAAATATTTATAAAATAAATATCTGCCTCAATGATATTTTGTACAAACATTAATACTAGGCAGTTTGGAATGATGATAATAAAAACAAATAGATATTTGCAAACCTATTAAATAAAAAAAATATTAAACTAAAATAAATCAAAATAAGTCATCATCTTAAATAAGTGTCTAGTAAAACTGAAGACAAAGCCATAAAAAAAAATTACACTGAGAAATAGAATTAGGTGATGATGAACAAAGAGGAAAATATTGAAAGATTGTGATTTCTAAATTTCCTTATTATTAGGAAAAATGGTTTGGCTTTCCAACCCCAGCAACACAATATTATATATTATTTGAAAATACAACTCAAGTTGATTTATCAGCAAGTTGTAGTTGTATTTATAAAAACATTCTGTGCTTTCTTTTTTTCAAAACATTTTGAGATGATCGACTGATTAAAAGCTTCATGCAAACTGCAATTATAGACATTGATTAAAAAATTTATTCCAAAATATCAAAATTTCTGTTAATGACATGAAAAGAATAGGCAAACAATGACAATGATATGAAAAAAGTAAGCAAAATTCTTGAAATGTCACTTGAGGCTGTCACTGTAGCAATTACTATGAATTTTAGTTAATGTTAACATTTTCTTAAAAATTCAACTTATGTAAATACAATATCAATGACAATTAGGTATTTATGTGATCTTGGTACATTTTCTATAATTAGTTTAAGGTAGCACTTATTATTATTTTAGCGATAAATATTTTAGAATATTCATAACCAAAGTGATTTCTTAATTGATGTTTTGGATAATCTGTTCTTTCAGAGTTTATTTTAAATTCATTTAACCCTATATTGCAAAATTTTTAAGGTAGTAACTGCAATTATAAACCTATATAAATGATAAAATATGGAATGAATAATTAAAAAGGCTGTTTTTGAACATTACATTTTAAATGATATTATTTCAATTTTTAAAATTGTTACTGTTTAATTAAGCTCAATTTATTAATGTTGAAACTTTTTTTTAATTTAAAATGATTTTTTAATGTATTTGTTTGATTTGAATTTCTTCATTAAGATCTTTTCTATCTGTTCAGAGTATATGTTGAATTTGATTTTTCCTTGTTTTTTATTACACAAGTGCACAAAAGTTTTAACTAATCAACACAAATCTAGGAAAAATAAAAATAGAAATTCATCATCATAAAATAATCATTGATTGAATTGTGTCTCTATATATATCTTAAAACTGAAATTTGAAGAAAATCCCTTTAGTGATATAAATTCATGGGAAAAACATAACAAGAGTAAGCTTTTTCTTGTGACATAATTTCAACATAATCATAAAGCTTTAAGTTATGAGTTATAAGAATCAAAGAATTTATAAGCTTATAAAATCTGATGTAAAATTTTGTAAAAGAAAAAAATATCAAAATAAATCAATATGTAATAAGTCAATAAATTTATGAATTATTAATTTATTTATAAATTAACTTTTAACTTTTCAAGCATATGATTGAAATATGCATTCCTGTGGAGTATAAGGGTAATTAATATTGAAATAAAGAAGAATGTAAGGGGAAAATTCACAAAGGAAAAATAATGCTCTTATTTTATTATTTTAATTTCATTATTTTCGTAAATTTCGTTTTTAATGTTTTTATTTTATTTTAAATTATTTATAAAACAAAATAAATATGTGTTTAGGAATGTTGTTGCTTGTTATAAGAAAGCTATGACATTTATTCCTGCCCTAGTTAATTATGTATATTTAATTCATTATTTCAAATTTAAAAAAATGAATTGAGAAATTTAAAGTTTAAAATATGATTTGTGCAGGAATGAATAAATTTTTAATAAAAGAATTTGGAATGAATAATTGCATTTTTATGACAATTTTAGTTACAATTTCACTGTAAAATAATTTTTTTCATTAAAATAAAATCTATTTTTTTCTCGTCCATCTTAACCAAAATGATCAGTTTCTTGTTCCTTGAGGTTCATTGACTATTAAAATGTGTTTCGTAGTCTCTTTCTTAATTTATCGCCCTTCATAGAACTGATTTTATTACTTAACATTTTTAAGGATAGCAGTCAGACAGAGATGTTCATAAGAATTATCACACTAATTTTTTTTGAAATCAAAAGTGCTTGTAATTGTGCATTATTTGAATTATTATATGTGATAAATAATGGTTATATTTTTAACTGTACAATGTGCATATATTTTGTACATATAATATAAAAAGTTTCAAATGCTTCATTATTAATTGTGAGTTATGTATCAATTATCAAGTATATTTCTACTATTAGAAATTTTTCCTTAAAAACAAATATATGTATGCTTACTAAATAATTTAATATCTGTTGGGGTGTAATAAATGGATACCTACCTGAACATACCATTATAAAAGGATACATATTGACATACTTGCTATTTTGAAAAAAGGGTAAATTCAAAATTTGTTACTTATTTGTACACTGATATGATATGTACTATGTATCATAGCTTTCTTCAAGATTCCTCCAATCGGTAGCAAAACTAGCAGTATTCTTTTTCTTTTGAATTGAAGTTCATTTTTACTTGCTTTATGCTGCAAAAAGAAGTGGGAGACATGTTGTAGTTCTGAGGCCCTGTGTAAGGAACAAAAATTTATTTATATAGAGAAAAGTTGTTCTATTAATTGAAAAAAAAAGTGCATATAAGATATTTCTAGTTGAATTTTTCTTTTAAAAGAAAATTTACTGATATATTTCTTTATTATTTCACCTGTAAATATTCAAACATATATTGTTCATTTTTTTTAATTTAGAGGGACTTATAATATTATTACTTTAAATAAATTTCCTTTAGAATTTTAGCACAATATAATCTTGTAATGAATTAATTATAATTTATCTCAGAAACAACATGAGAAGTGTTGTTTCTGAAAATATTTGAAACATTTGAGGTAAAGAATACAAATAATATCCAGAGAACAAACATAAACAAATATTTAAATTAACAAAATTAATATAAAATCTTTATTCTTAAATGAGTAAAATAAATAACTTTTGAATAAACATTTTCCCACTAATGAAAAATGAATGTTTTTATTTTTATAAAATTGTAATGGATATTGCTTGCATTTGGCTTATTGCTGTTATTTCATAGATTCATATCATTGCAATATTATTTACTGTTTTATAGATTATTTTATATAATAATTATTCAGCAATTCATAAAATCTCTCTATAAAAGAAGTTAATGTTATGATATTTTTTTTGGAAAATGTTTATTATCTAATTTATTAAAAATAATTTAGAGTATTATATTCTCTTTAAAATTATTTTGAAATATGTGTAGAAACATTAGAACTTTCGTATTTTAAAATCCCAGTTTTGTAGTCAGATTAAAAATTCATGCTAAAATAAAGTTGAAAATCTGAGCCAATGTTGTTGCCTATTATAGTACAATAAAAGTAATGGAATGCAACTAAAAGATAATAGCAGTCAATATCCATTACAACCAGATGCACTGTTATTGACCATTATAGTTTAGAAATTAACTTAATTGCTTATGCATCAAATTTTCATTGTAAAATATTAAATAGTTATACCTTAAGTTATGATTATTTTTAAGGTTCCAAATCCAAACTGTGCAACTGAATATAAGAAAGGTTATGTTATGCGCAAATGTTGTATGGATCCTAGTGGTAAAAAGAGTGAGTATGAAATTTTATAAAAATTGAAATTATTTTTAAATGTCTTTCTGAAATGGTTATCTTTGTTATTTCTTTTCTTATTTCAAAATTATTTCTAATATTCTTAAAAATTTTTTTAAAATCTGTATTATAATTATATTATTACAGAGTGTATATAATATTATTTACAATATTTATTGTAAGAAATTTTATACACCTTTTTGTATGTTTCAGAAACATTACATGCTATTTTGGTATATTTTGTATATACATAATGAATTTGAAATTGATACTTTACTATTATCCATTGACTCATTTATTTTATTTATTATTTTATTATTTATTTATTATTTTATTATTTATTTATTATTTTATTTATTATTATTTATTTTATTTTATTAGCCATTGAATTTTCCATACCAATTGAAATCACTCTCACCCTTTCCTCCCATGGCAGCTTTTCAATTTTTGCTTCAAACATGAATATAAAGTTCAGAACGTAAATTGATATAATTAAGATGTACTGAATGTTTCAAAGAATTGGTTTTATTTATGGTTATGAATAAGACACATTTCTGCAGATACCTTGATTACTAATTGTCTGCTAAAATGGAATTTTTTCTCTGAATTTTGAAATGTATTTTTATGTTTTATTATTTTAACTTGTCCTTTGTCACTATCATTTGCCTTTCCTAAGCCAAGAAAAAAAATTTCATCTGATATAACTTATTCAGTTACATGATTAACTAATGAATTAAAATTTCAATAATACTAAAATCAATTAATTTGATGAATTTTGTCAGTCACAATTCATTCCAATAAGTCAAAAAGATACATTTATAAGACTATTTAATTTGATTTGGCTTTTTTTTATATTTCAATAAACTATCATGAAAATGCATAAATTTTTTTCGTATGAGAATTTATGTATTGAAATTTCTTTCTGACATGTGTAATGTTCTAAAATTTAAAATTATATGCAAATATTTAATTTAAAAATCATGGTTTATTAGGTAACAGTTTATTCAAATGAATCTGAAAATTAGTGAAATGTAAATCATTAATGTAAATGTAATATATTTGCTACAATTTAATTAAACAGTTAACCCTACAATACATGGGTTTTTATTTAAAAAAAAAATGTGCTTTGAAAAGCTGCATATGAATCCAATAAAATTATTTGAAAATTTTTAAAGTTTTTTTTTTTTTGTGTGTGTGAAATTATAAATAAATAAATAAATAAAATGTGCCAAATGGTTATGTTATAAATTAAGTAATATCCCAATCACAGAAATCACATTAACAAAAATCTATAGTAAATATAAAAATCCTTTTTTACCAATATATTTTTTACAAAGAAAAAAAAAATGATTGTATCTTTTAATATTGGAACTGTTTATACAACAGTCTCAAATACAGTTAAATTCGATTTAAACTAGTATTTTCCAGTTTACATTTAATTCCATTATTATAATTTATTGGTTTTCTTTACAAATTCTTATCAAAAACCATTTAAAAAAAATGATTTCCAAACATTTATTGCTACTCTTTGGAACAGTCATGGGAAATTTATAAATAGAAATTTTAAAAAAATGCAGCTAAAAGACTACGCAATGCACAGAAGAGTTAAATAAAAAAATATTAAATGGTGTTAGATGAAAAAAGTGAATAGTTTTTCACATTGTTTCTATCAATTTTTTTTTATTTTTTTGGTGAAAAGACTGTTTTATGCCTATATTTATAATAATGATTGTTTTTGCTTCCCTGTTGATGAAACTAATCTGCTAAATATTTTTTTATGGCTGCTAAATAATAAATTATTTTTTTAAGAATAATTTATTTAATACTTTTTTTTGATTACAGAGAAATATTGAGATTTTTTTTGTATAAAAAAATTATATTTATATTTATTTTATATTCTATAACTCTAAGATCAATTAATGCTTTATAAAGTTTCTCCAAAAGTACGAATTGCAAGCATTTATTTGTTATAACTCTCTCCATGTTTAATTAGTATGGTAATTTTATGTAGTTAGTGATTTTATTTGTTTTTGAAAGGTACTTTTACTTCTTTCACTCGGTTTTTTTTTTTGTGTGTGTGTGTGTGTGTGTGTTGTGCTGAAACATAGCATCTTGCTTTCTGAAAATAAAACAACAAAATAAATCTGAAATTCATTCATGCAATATGTGTGTGTGTGTGTTTGTTTGTTTGTAATAAAATATAACCGAAAATCAATCAGACATCAATGAATTGCCAAATTGCAAATGAAACAAAAATAGATTACATTATACATAACTGAAAAATAAATTATATATCGTGTGATTTCACACTGAATAATAAATCCCAACTTCTACTAAATATTTTATCTCAATTTGTAAATGTGACCCATTTTAATTTGTAACTTTTGTTCATTATGAGCAATTGATAATTGTTTCACTGATTATTTAAAAACAAATATTCATTGAAGAATAAATTCTCATTTCTAACAATTTGATGTAAATATCTTTCAAATACTTTTTCTTTATTGTATTGATATAATATATTTTGTAACTTGCAGCTGCTTTAGGACGTCGTAGCTGGAAAATGTTATATGCTACTCTCAGAGATTTAGTTTTATACCTACATAAGGTAAAAAGAAAAATTGTATATTTTAATGGTTTTAGTTCTTTAGTATCTAATCTTTGACTGTCATAAAATGTTTTGTATCTTTTTATGTGATATATTTTTCCTTTTTATTACATATGAATAATTTAGGATGAGCATGGATTTAAAAAGAATCAGCTGTATGAGAGTCTTCATAATTCTATCAGGATACACCATGCTTATGCTGAAAAAGCAATTGATTATACAAAGAAGCAGTATGTTTTTAGATTGCATACTGCTGATCAAGCTGTATATTTATTTCAAACAAGGTAAGAATTTTTATTTTTAATCTTTGAATCTAATTTGAAATTTATGACCATTAATAAAATGTTACAGAATAAATAATGTATTTTTTTTGTAAAAATATTTATTTTTAGGAATAATGTAATATAATTCAGTGTATATATATAGTTCAGTGCATAAAATTCAGTGTATGTACTCTATAAAACAGTATAGTTTTTTAATATGTACATAAAAAGTATCACATTTCACATCCAGGTGAATTTTTGGGGCTACAAAAGTATGATATATGATAAATGAATGGATAATTTTCAATTGAAACAAAATATACAAAATTTCTGATTAATATGTGAATATTAATTTTGAATTAAAAATATGTTTGAGTATGACAATCATTTTGATTTACGAATAGCTGTTACAAATAATTGATAACATTTTCCATTCTCTTTCCCCTTTTATTAGGGTGATTGGTCATTTAAAATATTTTCTAATAACATCTATTAAGAGTTAAAATAATATTGTTTATTAAAACTTATAGGCTGTATGCTGTTGTAGAAAAGTCCTAAATTAAATACAATTGTTTGAGACAATGACATAGATTTAACATAATTACGATATCATATATTTATTATTTCCTCACATGTATCATCTTATTATTACTTATATTACCTTTGCAATGCCCAAAATTTTTTGGGGGATATTTTTGGTATCAGTTATTATTATTTTAGAAATTGAAACATCAAGTTTCTTTGTGTGTGTCTGTCAAATTATTTAATTGTAGAGTGCACCTCAAATTGTTTAGTGGCTATCATGCACATTCATTTCTAAGTAATACTTTCAGTTTTCTAATATAATCCAATGAATGTTTTGAAATTTGCATTAACTTGTTCACGGATATGAATGGTACAATTTTTTTTAAAATTATTATTATGTAAAGTAATATGAATTTTATAGCATTTTAGTTTAGAAATCACATCATATCTTTATAGTTTTATTTTATTGAAATTCTTGTGTTTGAAATGATGGATAAATGGTTTATTGAATATTTCATTTTGTTTTGAATTTTTTTTCTACTGCCCAGAAACAGTAGAAAAATGCTAACAAATACTTTAAATTCGTCTGAAAATAAAAATAATATGGCATATTTTACTTAAATAAGACAAAATCAATTGAAATTTTTATTCTATTCAAAATTTTTAAAGCTTTACTTTTTAAATTTAAATCACCCAAATTTTTCTCAACAATAATTTTCAGATTGAATTTTTATTGAAGATACCAAGAACCCAATTCATTTTATAGAATGTATAATCTAAAATTGCATCTCCTTTCTATCTATATGTTCTCTTAAAGAAAAATCTGAATATAACTTTATTAAGATGTTAGAACTGTTAAGATGTTGATAAAATTACAGATTCAGGATCAGAAAATCCTGAATTATATTCAATTTTATTGGATATTAGAAAGGTTTCTCCTTAAATCTGCTGTCCTAGATTAAGGATTTCTGAGTTCTGAGTGAGGATTGATTTTATGTGAAGATTATGAGTGAAATATTTGCTCATATGTCATCCTGAACCAACAATATGATCATGATTCAATATGTCTTTGCCCATTTGTTCAAACTTATCTGTAGTTCCTAAATAAGATACTATTGATTAGTTTCCTAGATGAAATTAATCAATAGGAGTTTTCACTCGATGAGCTGTTGCTTATGTTTTATCTTTCGTTTAAATTTTAGTTTATTCTTGTAATTTTTTTAAAATTATTATTTTCAAAATTTTTTTACATGACAAGTAAAAAAGGGAAGGAAAAAAAGCCTCTTTTAAAAGAATGTTCTCAAAAAATTTTGATTTTGGAAATTTCAGAAAATTTTCAAAATAATTTGTTATTTAGAATATTAAAAACTGCATACTGATTTTTTAAAGAGATGATAGATTTTTAATTATTGAAAATAATTTAGAGATAACTTCTTTTATTTTAATTAAAATTTGCTTTAGAAAAACTAATCCAAAATGCTTGATATTAAATAGTACTTCCAAAATATCATCCATATTTATGAGAAGTGCCATTATGAAAGTTTTTGCGTGTGGTAACGATTTTAATTAAGCATCAGTAACTCTTCTTTTCATTAACCTCTATCCATTTGGTAAAATAACAAAACTATATGTTTTTATCATTTAAAAAAATATATATTAGAAATAAGGGGAGTACACTTCTAATTACAAATTTTAATTTAAAATAAACAAATTTGATCTGAGATAACTAAAACAAATCTATTGATTTAAAATAAAAATTGAATAAGTGAATTTATACTATGTCAAACTATATATGAATGGAAATAAGAAAGAAGTATTTATATTGCATAATTTAATTTTTACATTTAATACAAGAATTAAAATATAAATTGCATTATGTCTGAATTGAAATACTTATAGAATATTTCTCCTTCAGTGATTCCAAAGAGCTCGATAGCTGGGTAGATACTATCAACCTTGTGGCAGCTAGTTTGTCTGCTCCTCCATTGCCAAGTGGTGTGGGCTATCAGAGAAAGTTCCAGAGACCTTTACTACCTGTTAGTCATACCAAGCATAACTTGGTAGAGTACCTTTTTATTAATTTGAGATAAATATGTATAACATTGTGTATGATATGTATTACATTATATTATGATATATATTGTGTATGAATGAATTCCATAATGAATAATTCAACTCACTTTATGCCATTAAAAGGCAATTGCAACTTTGAGGATATCTGATTTATTATGCAAAATCCAACCAACTCCTGTCTGTTGCACAACAGATTAGTTATAATGCTATAGTTAGTTTTACAACATTTATTTCATTTTGAAACAATATATGATAGAATTTTTTCCCCTGGAAATGATGAGAAACCTGTTTTGTAAAAATGAGTACATCTTGAAATGTGTGAAATAAAACTGGTTCCAGTTCGTTAACTGCATATTGTGTTAGAAATAAGATGGCCCATGTGTCAAGGAATCATAAGTAAAAAAAAATAAAGGGAAAAAAATAAGGTTGAAATGTCTAATTGAAGATAATAACAAGGTGCTCAGATTGTTTAAATATTATATTTTATCATGAAAAAATTACTGAATAATAACTTTATCAAAGTTAATAAGAAAATTATACCCATTGTTTTATATAAACTTTTCACAGTTTTTTTTATATCAAATTATCTCTTTTTCTTCTTCTTTTTTTAAATTATATTCATTGCAAATTCTGTATTTTCATAAAGCTATTGAACTTATAAAAACTGTTGCAAGTTCTTAAATTTAATGAATTCTTTTGATATTAACTCATTCTCCAGCTTTATATTCATTAATTTTAGAACTAATAAAAGAGAATTCCTCTTTATAATGAAGATGGATTTATGTGTGTTGGCACTTTACATGTCAAATCCTTTGACCTAGAGTTTTCAGATTTGTCACATATATATTTTAGAGAGTGAAAATGTGCACCTCGAAGCAATTTTTAAAAAAATACAATTTAAATTTTAATTATTTGCTTGATTTCAATTAAAAATGAAACAAAATCTTAACATTTTTCTGCAATAACTTCTGAAAATATTTAGTACTACTCTTAGAGAAATTTCTTTACTTTCTAAGTATCAAGCAATATCCAACTGTGGATTATCAGTTTTAATATTTGTGATATAAAGCATAATTATTGTTTATATGGTAATTATAATAAAATTAAAAAAAATTGGTAAATTATTTGTATTTTATTATCATATACCAAAGATCATAAAAGCAAATGTATTTAATGGTTTATTTAAAAAAAACAACTAAAGTATTTTGAAGTCTATTTCAAAATACTTATCTCAGTTTTAGTTGTTTAATTAGTAGAACTCGTAATGGATCGATTGTCATGATATATTTTTACTAAATCCCAAAATATTGCTAATAATTTATGTCAGCATTCCTCAGTATTTTTTTTAATTTGCATGTCTCTTCATCTATTATCATTCTTCCTCATATCCCATTCCCATTTCATTATAAATAATTTTTAATATCTGCATACATGTATAGTAAAAACACTTTAATACAGAGAGTTTTTATTTATAAATTATACAAAAAATTGTATATTGATAATCCATATATATTTCTATTATATATATATTGAATAATGTTTCCATTAATTGTGCATATATACAATACAATAGAATCTTGAGGCCATTTTGTATCAGATTATTGTAAAATATCCCTTTCGACAGGCACTGTTAAAATATATACTTAAACTGTATTAAAAACTCCCATCTTTCTATGTTAAAGTTATTTTAGGTTGAATTGTTTATTTCGATTTTTTTTTATAATGAAGCATACCTTAGAAAGGAAATTCTTATTGCTACAACAGCGTTTTATCTTTTCTCTCGTATTTAATCTATCTATTATTAAAATTAATATTAATTAATATATAAAATGTACTATATAATATATATATATAAAATATACTATCCATTATTGTTGATTATTAAAAAATTCTAATGTGATACTATTTCATGTATTCCTGGATATAAGCATGCAACAGATTGAGAGATGCTGGCTATTGTGCTTGAACTAATTTGTTAATATTTCAGTCTGTAATGTGTTTCTAAATATTTCTTTTCAGAGAGAACAGCTTCAAGATCATGAAACAAGAATAGTTTGGCTAGAAAAGGAATATGAAGAATTGATAACAAGAACACCTGAGAAAAGTTTAAAGTCAAGATTTGTTCATGAATATGCAGAAAAAGAAGCATATTTACAGTATGAGGTAATATAAATTAAAATATTCTCTGCATAAAGAGTGTGGAATTTGTATACCTTAATGAATATTTCTATGGCTCAACAAATATATTAATAGACAGGAAAATTTTTAATAAATTTTCCAAATTTAAAATTTTTTAAATTCCTAATTATACTTAATTATTATGAATGAACTGCAATTTTAGTAGCAACAAAGAATTTTATGTCTTAGAAATGAATATAAGAAATGATTTAAAGATCTTAAATCTTTTCGCCATTCATATACAATCTATACCTAATTGTTATGATGATGAACAATATCCTATATTTTTCAGATTTAAATCAAATTCAGTGAAATTTAAATGATTGGATTTAACAAATGTTTGCCAATCCAGGTTTGAAAATACTTGAAAAATTGGTATATGATATTATTATATGAGTGAAAATGCTTACCCGAATGAACAATTATTTTCACTTATGAAAGGAAATCAGTTTAATATTAAATACACTATTACTGACATTCATCTTAGATAGGTTTTAAAATTAATCCTACATAATCATAGGTTTAATCTGAATATGATCCTGTACAATATTTTATCCATTATAGCTGTAGTGGACAAGATATTTTATGAAATGCATGATCAGATTCAGCCTTTTAGAGACCCGTAGATAATAGAATCTTTTTTCTCACCAAGCTTTCTAAACACAATATTTTTTGCCTATTTTGTAATTTATGTAGTATTATTTTATTTTTTAATAGAAAATTTTTGCCAATTGAAATACCAACGTACTTATGTTGCATTTTACTATATATTGTATTCCGTATATTGCATATAAAAAATGCAAAATTGAATTTAAAGTAACTTTAAATAGTAGGAAAAAGGAATGACAAAATGTTTCTTAGAACAATTTAAATAAAACGGTTGGATTTTTTTTTTTAAATATAAAGTATCACATTTTATTTTTTAGAATTGTAAGATAGCATAGTATAACACTTGCAATTTGGAATTGGCAATAATTTAAAAATAATGCTCCAAAATTATTTTAAATTTTATTTTATTTTAATATGAAAATGTTCGATTGAAGATTCTTTACTTTTAAATGAAAGCACCGCTAAAAAAAAAAAAAATTTTTTTTTGAGAGCTTAGGATTTCCTAAATTTGTGAGGCCCAGGTAATTGTCTCTTTTGCCTATTTAATTTTCTGGTTTTGTTGAAGCAAAAACGATGGCAACATTGTAGAGATACAAAGCGTAGAAAGAAAACACGGATTTTTCGTTGTCTTAATAATTTTTTAATAGTATTTAAGTAAACCTCCATTTCTGTATATGTATATTCTTATATATAAACTTATAGATATTATGTATTATTCTGTATATATATACTTATATAATTTTTTAGGACCTTTATAAATTTGTTTATTTAGTCTGTGCTGTTTATTTAGTGTACTAGTGTTTGAATTTGACATCCTTGTAATACATTATTGAATACACCATATTATAAATTTTCATTATTATTTCTGTAAATTATGTTATTAATTTATTGTTGAAACTATTTTGGAAACTGTTAGATTAACTCATTCAAAATCAAGCAAATTATGTTTATTAATAACATATTTTTTGATTAATATTGAAAAAATAATTGCAGAATTGTATAATGAAAGTTTTAAAGAAAGAATAAGTTAATAATATTTTTTATGTAAAGTAGGATGAGGAGATTCAACTTTACTAGTGTAAAGCAGTTTATGTGGAAAGTATATGTATACAAATCATCAATGAATCGTTACTTGCAAAGAAGAAAAAAATCTTTTAGAAATTATCTATTACATTCTTGGAATTCAGTAACTTTATGCCATTTGTATTAAATGTATTTGACTGAAGGAAAATGCATTCATAATATTTTCTTGTTTCTCTATGTTGCTTAATTCATCGAAGAACTACAGGTCTTTGTAATATTAATATGCAAGATTTTTTTAACCTGATAAGAAATTTCTTAAGATAAGAACACTTTGAAACTAATTTGGAGAAAATAATTGGAATCTACATTTTCTGGGCAATAAAAGATAACAATAGTTTTTTAATTAAAATGAATCTACTACAGACTGTATTATAAATTTATTAAGAACTACAGATTGTGTAAGAATTAGAAGTTGTTGAAGTACTTCATATCTATAATCATTTGTTTTACTTCACCAATAACACCTCATATACCATATTAAAATTTAGTTCTTTAACTTTATGTTTAGATTATCTATAGATGTTTCTCTAATTTCTTCTTTGCTCATATTTACATATTAATATATGCTCATGGTAGCTTAGTGGGATCCTCTTCTTTGAAATTAAAAAGTTATCATTTTTAATTCAGTTTTGCATACTCTTTATATATGAATCTTATTCACATTAATTTTTTTAGTGGTAATGAGGTTGTTGTACTAGCAGATGTTTTTCTTCCTTGTATTGTATGGTATAGCTGTTAGACTGTTAAATGATTTTATTTCCCTGATTGAACTAATATATATCACTGATAATCATGTCAGATAATTTATCAAATTTTATTTATCATCCTATATGTGGTGGATAACTTCTTATTAATGACAGCAATAATAATAATCTTGGGTGTAGATTATAGGAATGTCAGATTGTTTCTTCCTTCGTATAATCTCCAAAAGAAATTTTCTTTATTAAAATCATCATTGTAACAGGATGCATCAAATTTAATTTATTTCAATCTAAATATGAATAGGTTTGTATTGTTTTGCCAGTATAATGAAGAAATACACTTATTACTTATACACTGCTACTCTCTGAATTTTGAGTAGTCCTACTTATTTTCTAACTTTGTTATCAACTGAAATAAAACAAATTCGTTTCATAATTTTTAATATATGCCTTTTTTTCTTTCTTTTTTTTAATTCCTAGTTGACAAGATACCGCACGTATGCCTTTCTTCTTAGAACTCGAATGGCTCAACATCCAGAACTTGAAACACCTCTAGTGCAAACAAGCATTGGGGAGTTAGAAGAACCTGTTGAGCGATCAAAAACCTCCAACAGCCCCCAAAATTCTCCTAGCAGAAAGAGTCCTAATCCTGTTGAGAGCAATGCTGTTCCTGAGAAAAACAGCTTAAAAATCCCGAAAGTACTGTGATTGATTGCTACTTAAATACATTATCGAGGCTTTCTATATTTTTCCTAAAAAGTGGAAATTCGTTTGCTTGTAAGAAATAATAAATATTGATGATTTTGGCATGAGGTATGTATATTTTTTATTTCATGTGAAGTCAACCCAATTGACTGGGGTCCCTTGTAGTAGAGTAATTCATCAATTTGGTGCTCAAAAGTGATTTCTCTCACAATATGGATTTTATCATTAAGAGACTATCAAATCTCATACTTTTTACGGTGCCAACATTCTGTGCTTTGCAGTGCAGATAGTTTTGGATGTTTGCTGAAAGATGTCACTCATTCATATGAATTCAGTCTCTTTTGGTGCATTTCATCTTATTCATTGATGTACTTTTTTGTGCTAAGTGTTGTACTTTTTTGTGCTTTATTTTAAATGAATTAAATTCTTGCATTTTTTAAATATAATATTGTAGTTTGATTTGCAATTGTCTAATTGTGAAACTTTACTTGTGCATAGCTTATTTGTAATATTTTAAATTTTTTATCATGCTCATTTTTGATGTTATCAGGAAGTTTGTGAGTGATAATTATTGTTTAGAAAATTCAAAAGGAGATTTCAACTGCATTTAAATGCATTAACACAACAAAAAGCATTGATAAAGGTAGATGAAAGCATCTTTATTTTGTACATAGTATTAAATCATTTTATTTATTATTTCCTGTCCTGGTGTAATTTGTATATAGGAACTAATGTTTTAATATTTATCCTAACTTATCAACTTTAAAAATGTTGAAAACATTTTACTGTGCAATTGAATAGTTGCATTTTATTATTTATTTTTGTCATTTATATTAATTATAAAGTGAGATTTTTTAAAAGTAAAAATTTTTTTTTCCTTTTTTTTACCATTTTTCTAGTGGTTAGTATTAAATTAAATATACATCATTAAAGTGCCTAGTCATATATCTAAATCTTTTATTTTGTGATTATTTTGCGCATAAAGTTCGTTACTTTCTAAGCAAATTTTATTGGCGGAATCGTCTATGGAACCTGTTTTTGATCATGCCGTATAATTTCACGAGTATGAATTATAATTTATTCTTTTTATGGAAAAAATTCTCTTCCAGATTAACACCGAATTGCAGTTATTTGATGACATTTTGGAATCAATATTCAATGTAAGAGTGTTGAGTATGAAATAGATCTAAGAAATATTCATTCACTTTGAATATTTCAGAATACTTCATTTTAAAGAGAAAATACAGTAATCAAGCAAAATGTTCAATTTGTCACTTAGTAAAGAAATGCATATTAAAAGTATGTATTGTTGAAAAAAAAGTATTTTCTATGAATGAAGTTTCTAAGATTTAAGCAACAATTTATTGTATTTTCTCTGATGTAAAACATCGTTTTTATTTTTATTTTTGGGAATTCTGACATAATTTAATAGAAATAATTTTTTTCTTCTAATTTTCAAATTGGGTATTTCACAGATGCCTATATACTTTTAGTAAGTTTATTTAAGATATCATTCAATAATTTAGTCTTTTTAAAGATTTATTTTTTAATATTCTTGCAAGTCAAAACCACTTTGATTTAAGATATATGTAAAACTTCAAAAAAGAAATAAATTTTCATAATTGATATCTTAAACTTTTGAATAACATATTAGTTTTGTATCCTCTTTGTAATGAAAAAAATTGTCAGTATAAAATTGTTATTAAACAATAAGAAAATTTGATTACAAGTTACACTATAATTTATTTTATAATAGGATTCAAAGATTGAATTAATTTTTAAATTTCTGAATTGTGTAAGAAGACATGTTAACTTCTATAAAAGTTAATAAAATTCAAATTTTATTTTTATAAACTAGAAAAGAAGTGATAGTGAATACATAGAAATTAAAGTAGAACTGACAAATCTTTCCTTGATACGAAATTTTGCTCTTTTTTTTATGTATATATATATTTTTTTACAATTAAGTTATTTTTCTGTAACATGGTTTTTTTTAAATATGTATTTCTTTACTTAACACACAACACAATCCATCTCAGTTTTCTGAATTATTGAAGAGCAAGAAGTAGTTGAATGTTTTTGAACCAATGAAAAATATTTATTATTTATTCTATCTGATCTATTGAGAGCTAGATGGGAAAAAATTGCAGGTTGCACAAAATTCGATTATTTGTTCCCTTTTGAAAATTGAGATAGATGGTGTTTCTTGTTAAGCAATGGCTTTAAAATTTTAAAATCCGCAAAAGTATGTCTTTAATTCAGAATTATTTTTTGAATCTATTTATATGCCAACTTCATATAATTTTGAAAATTATGTGAAGTTAAAATATAAAAAGATACATGTTTTTGTAGAATGTTAAAGTTTTATGATGGGAAAAGGGCTGAACCGATTTTTCTTAAATTGTGTCAGTTTTAAAAAGTTAATTCAATTAAATCATTTTAATATAAGTAAAAAAGCCCTTTTCTCTGAATTCATAGTAATTTGATTTACAGTGAAGAACTTCACAGTATCGATTTTTTAATTTCCTTCTCTTCTCCTATCTGCTTTTTTAAAGTATATATATATTTTTAAATTATTGGATTGTTCTTGTGTATGTTTTTTTGTTATGTGAGATTATATTTATTTCTTAGTTGTTGTTTTTAGTGACAGACATATTGTAAAAGAAAATAGTTGAAATATTGTTTTTTTTATGATTATTTTCAAAACTTTTACGAATTTGCATTTAAGATATTGCTATTTCTAAGTTGGAAGCTTAATATTAATTTAATTTTGCTTTCTTGACTTTGAATTTTGAAAACAGCTGCATTTTTTTTTCTAATTTTTTAATACGAAATAAATTACCTAATTTGGTGTGTAATTTGTGATTGCTCATAATTGTAGAGCATTTTTTTTAGAAAGGAATGCTTTTAGCAACAATTAATATTATTTGTTAAACATTTTATAGTATTTTTTTAATTATAATAATGGACTTCAAATTTTTTTCGTTTTTTTAAAATTCATTTTAGTTAAATGTCTGTCAACTCTTCAATTTATTTTTCCTATTTTCATAATTGAATCTCGGTTTTTCCTTATATTTTTCCACCGTTTCGTCTTTAATCTTGTTCTTGCATTTTCTAAAATGTAAAATTCAATTGCGTCTATTATACATCTTCTTTCTGCTAAAATTATATATTTTTTAGATGTTTGTTACTTTAATATATAAAATTTGAATTTAAACTACATATTTTTTATGATATTGATTTATTTAGTGTTGAAAAAAATTTGAATTTAATGCTTTCAGCAACACTAATTATTTAAATTTTGGAGTTAATTGTAATGTTGTCACCGTTTTCTTTTCCTTTTATTAGATGTATTTCTAGAGCTTATTTAAATTGAATCTGCATCTCTTATATTTGTAATACATTTTAGAAATTTTACAGCCATTTTTTTTTTTACTTTTTTTTTCTGTACAGGTGATAACAAAAGGACTTTTTGATTAAAGTGAATAAAATATTATTTTTAATACTATCATATGTAATTTTATTTATTTTACTTATTTTCAAAATCTATGTCAAATTTACATTTTTGATAGTACGAAGGATCCCTTTTTCTATAAATTTATTCCTAATTTTATTTTTGTTTATTATAATAAAATATTCTTACAAGATGCTTTGAATATTTATTGAGAGACAACTGAAGTTGTAGCATTGATTATAATTTGATGAAGCATTCTTATGTAGTCCCTTACATTTAAAACTCAAGTAATAGATTTATAATTGATCTTTTCTGTATTTATATATTGTATATATATTTAAAACGAAAGAAAAAAGATTTAACTGAATGTTTATAGAAGTTAATCTAACATTTTTGACTGAAATATATTTATATGTGTAAATAAACTTGTACAACTTGCTAGATATTATATTTTGACAAGTTCAAATATAATTGAATTAGCATGTGAAGCATTTTCATAATGAAAAAAAGTTACTCTCTAGATTTATTTGGGTTGACCCCCCCCCCCCTTTTTTTTTCTTGTAAATTGCAGTTATTGAAATTCGGATGAATATGACAATCATATTGGTTGTAATCTGATGTATTGATATTTTGAATTAGAATTATATGTATATTTTGGTATGATTTTGCTTATTCTTGAAATTGAATAATCTAAAACATTGTATTAAATTGATAGCCATTCTTCGTAAAAGTATCGTTTTATTTCTTTTGGACAATTATGATTACGGGTTTCGTTTTGAATGTTTTCATTCATATACTCTATATGGAGTGGAATCTATTAAAGTTCAGAACACGCTGTAAGTTATTTAATACATCAGCAGAAGTTTCTTAGCTTAAGTGTCATTTAAAAAATTGTGCAAGACAATTTATGTAATGCTTTTCATTCAAAATTAACATATTTAAGCAATTTTTGGTGTAACACTGTTGATGAATATTTTTAAAATAAAGAAGCTCTGTATTAAATGATTTGAAGTTATTTAATTGCTAAGCATTGCTCTGTGCAATAGAAACATTGCTGAATTATTAGATTTATCATTGTGTCTATAATTTTTTAATAAAAAATGTGAATTTTATACATTTATTATTATTATTATTCATTTTTAAATGTGAAATATTCTATCTTTTGTAAAAATTACTTTGAATGTTATGGATAAGTAACAAAATCCTCTTCAGGAAAGTATTTTGTATTTTTAATTTTTTTTACAATTTGTTTGATTTGTTCTTTTCTTTTTTGTGTGTGTATATTTCAATTATAATTGTTAAATAATACTGGGAAATAAACTTTTTGTCACTCTATTCAAAACAAAGCTGCCATGAATCATTTCTTGTATTAAATATTTAAGTTTTTGCTATTTTATTTTTATCAGCTGCTTATTGAAACTATAAAAATCATTTGTAAATATTGCATTAACATTATTGTATGAAATCCATTTTTCATTTAATTACTGTTTCTTAATGTAAATTTATATTCTTTTAAAATAATAAAGGGGTGTAAATTGAAATAACTTTATTACTCCCATTTACATGGGTGACAGTAGCATATTATTTCTTTCTATTTATTCAGTTGTAGTTTCAATTTGTGGCTATAATTTAGTAATCTTTCTATAGTATTTATATATGGTGATAATTTGAATTAATGAATTTCAAATGCAATCAAGATTTATAAAAATGAATAATTTCTTTATCATGTAAAAGTATTTAAAGCAAATGTTTGGAGTTTTTTTAATCCTAGAGAAACAAGGAGCTTTATTTAAAGATATTCCAAATTCAGTAATCTCTTAAAAGTTTTGTATTATGCATTTTGCACAGATTTTTAGTTTTTCATATAGAAATCTGATAACATAAGAGTTGTATTTTCTTTTGAAGAATGCAAAATGTGTGTTTTTTGCAGCTTTCGTTCATTCATACATGAACTTGTAGTATTATAGAAATATCATTGCATTTTCTTTAAATTCATTTTTGTTTTGTTGTGCTCTTTTAAACTTCTTTTTACATGGAGATATCCTGTTTTCTGTTATATGTATGGATTACTTTGATCCTGTGTATTCTTTAAAGTTTTCACTCTATGACTAGATGATGTAAAAAGAGATGAAAATCATATTGTAAATAAATTTATTTCTACTTTAACTTGCGTATTGCCTTACTTTCCTTGGAAATTACAATATACTGATTTTAAAAGTTCTTGTTATTAAGTAAAATATTACTTATTGGAAAAAATTTAATTTTAATATTATTATTACAAAATGCTTTATGATTTTTTATAATATTTTTATCAAACTAAAATATACAAAGTATGCATATAAGTTGTTGTTCTAAGATTATCCACTGCAATAGCTGGCTACAGAAGATTTTGTGTTGTAAATGATCAAACTGAATTGTAACATATGAATAGTTTGACTACTAGAATCTTTCAGTATTTCCAGTCCTCTAAATATACTGGCTATGCTCCCCCCCCCCCCTCAAAGAAACATATAAATCTTGAACAGCATATTTTTCTTGATTATACAAAATAGTAAATTTATCTCTTCTGAAAGAGAAAATATAATATAACCCATTATATAAATTGCTATTTTTATGCCATTTAGGACAAGATTTTAGTCAATTTATTATGTTAGCCTATATTCCTCAATTTTACTATCTTACTCTGTTTACTGTTCATTTGTGGTTAATATTTTGCTTCCGTAGCATGTTCCTACAATTGGCAGGTGTTTCTCATTTTGGACAATTTGCGTGGGCCTTCGCTAGAACTTTATTTTTATAATGTTGTAATGATGATTGTTTTTACAAAATTTTTGAAAAGAACAGAAATGACAATTGGAATATTAAGCAATAATATATTAGTTTTTATATGAAATAGATTTGAAAGTAATCACTTGGTGTTTTTTAATTTCTAATAAAAAGGTTTTTATTGAAACAATTCAAGATATTAATTTAAATAGGTATAATCGTTTACCAAAGAAGCATTATAGATAGCGGCAGTTTGTCCATTAAGACTGTAGAGCTATAACAACCTCCTTGAACCTGTCTCTCTGAGAGCTGGATGCTCAATGAAGATGGGAAAAGGCAAGAGGAGGAGTGGAAAGAAAAGGGGGAACAATAAATTAACCAACATGCAAGACACAACGATTCCACTTGCAACTCATGAATGCCCGCTGCACATACAGCTGAATGGTTGTTTTGAAGAAGTAAACCTACTTTTCCCTTTGAATTTAGAGATACTGAGGCTGCAATCAGAATAGGCTTGGCTTGGAACGAATGATGTTCATTATCTTATTCCCACCTAAAGTTAGTCTTCCTCTCATTTTTCCTTTTGTCTTTTGCTGGACGTTTGAGTTATGATTTCGATTTCTGTGAGTTTGATAGAAACACATATGTTTTATTGAATATACAGAAGAATTCTTTCGTTAAAATTACTTAAAAAAATTAATAACATTTTTTTTTTAAATCTTCAAATGAGAGTTTTTACGAGGGGCCAATTATTGTTAATTATTATATGTCGAAAATGATAAACATTGCAAATAATTTATCTCGCATCTTATTTAATATTCTTTTTTTTTTTCCTGTTTTGAATGAGCATTATTGAGTTGATTGGGCAAAGATGGAATGTCGAGAGGAACAAGATACTTTTATCTGTTGAGTCACTTAAGCATTCACATAATAATCTATTAACAAAAAAAAAAAAGAATTTATACAATATAGTTCTTATTTAATATCAGTTAATGAGCAACTACTGATTATTATAGGGAAGGAAGATTTCGCTGCTTGTTCTAAAACTAAATATCTTTTGACAGTAATAAGTATTCCTTATGAATATCTTAATATCTGAAGCCTGCATTACTTGAAGTAATTAATTTATTTCTCATACAATTTAGATTTGTATTCGTAGGTTTTTTTTTTTATTAATAAAATAGGGGCATTTGGGAGCAAAAAATTCGAACTCGAGATTTTGACAAATCTCCGTGTTTTAAACATCTGTGAGTTCGAAAACACATTTTTGGAAAATGTCTGCCTGTTATAGAAATCACTCAAAGATGCTGTGAGCTAAAGGTGAGATGAAATTTCTCATTTGTTCTTTACATCGAAATAACAGGTTTCTTTGAAATTTTGAGTAAATTCTATTTAAAGGAAGTCAGTCTGTCCGGCTGTTCGAATATGAGTTAACATGATGTAACTACAAAACCAAGAGAGCGAGATTGATAAAATTATTCAATAATTATGTATTGAAATTTAGCAGTATTTGGAAGCCAGCTAGTATTTTGGTAATATGGATTATACCTAGTTTCAATTAGATCTTTCTTACAAATCTTGATTTTCATAATTCTCTGTAAAAAGTACTTTTAAGCATCAAATTGTGCTTGGCATTAACGCCGTGTTATTTTAATGATTTAGCACCTACTTCGCCTACCTACTTTCTTAATGGTGTAAAAATATGACATCATATTGCTATTAAAAACTTAAGTGCCTTTGAGTAATCTATTCTAAATTATATGTTATTTATTGCAGTATGTACTTTCGTTTTCTTTTTACTTTCCTGTATACCTAGTACAGATAAGGTGACCATTCGTACTGATTTTACCAGTACAGTACTGGTTTTCAGGGCATAAGTTCTGGTTAGTCTTTAAACAAAACCAATACACGAAAAGTACTGGTTTTAGATAAGAAATTAAAACAAAAAAAGTAATAAAATAAAAATAATAAAATTAGAACTGGCAGCCCTGATAATTCCATGTGATATCGTCAGGTGTCGCATGAGCAGGACCGCCACGACGTCATACAAGCCAGTGATGGTCTGATGTACTAACTACTCTGATGTACCTACCTTATTATTATCATGGCGGCAAAACGACGAAAGTGCGTATTTAATGATGATTTAAAATTAAAATATACATTTATTAAAGAAAGTAATAATATTGATCCTAGTGAAGTATATTGTGAAAAATGTAGAAGTACGTTTTCTATTGCAAATAGTGGGAAAAGCGACATTGAAAACCACATAAAAACAGTTAAACACAAACGAGCAGTGTCAGCAGCAATTGCAAGTTCGAGTATGACATCATATTTTAAGAAAAAAGAATTTGAAACTGCCGAAAAGAAAATAGCTGCAGCTGAAGGTTTGTGGGCATATCATACAGTTATGCATAATCAATCCTTTCGATCCATGGACTGTACCTGTAAACTTATTAAGGCATGTTTCGATGCTAAATTCACATGCTCTAGGACCAAATGCGAAACTATAATCGCCGATGAACTTGCCCCTTATGCAAATCAAATATTGGCTAAAGATTTGAGAAACGTAAGTTTTATATCAGTGTATTCAGGCGCCTCACATCACAAAGAAATTAAACTTATTCCTTTACTTGTCAGATATTTTTCATACAAGAATGGAATACATGTAAAAATGATTGAAGTAAAGGATTCTCCAGGAGAAACGCCTGACATAGTTACCGAATATATTGTAGAGGTCTTAAAAAAACATAATTTAAAAAGCAAGATATTAGGGCTTTGTGCCGACAACACCAACACTAACTTTGGAGGCATGCGAAGAGCCGGGAAAAATAACATTTTTACCAAGCTAAAAGCTAATTTGGACGGACGGGAGCTTGTGGGAATTGGTTGCTCAGCGCATATTTTAAACATTTCTATACAAAGACTGCGCGGCAGACTGCCTTCCAATTGATATACAAACTTTAATTACCAAGATTTACTCTTACCTTTACATTTATACTGTGCGCGTCAGTGAATTAAAATAATTTTGAAATTTTGTAGACATAGAATATAAAAAACTTTTGGGTTACAGTGCTACGCGGTGGTTAGCGTTACGACCAGCTATTGAGCGCGTGTTGGAAATATTTCCTGTATTAAAATCGTTGTTTTAAAACATGTTTTCAGTATCTGGAAGAATGGGAAGGCCATTTTGAGGGAATCGAGAAGTGTAATTGGATTACATTAAACATGAAACCTACTCATCAAATGGTTCAAGTATGCAGTGACTATTTAATTGAACATTATCCGGAAATAAATTTAATTGAAGATGAGCTTTTTGATGAAATCTGTTTCATTCAGAGCTACACCACAGATGAGAAACTTGGGCATTGGAAACAAAATTGTGTTTCGGCATGAGATAGGTGGATTGAAATTTTTAAAGCCTTTAAAGAAAATGATGTGTCCAATAATATTGGCAAATTGGTAGAGTATTGCCTCTGTATACCAGGAACTAATGCACCAACCGAACGGGTTTTTTCTTTATTAAACAACATCTGGACTAGCGAGAAAACACGATTGAAAGTGGAAACTTTGAAATCCTTGTTGATTGTCAAAAATAATTTAAATGCAACCTGTATGAAATTCTATGAAAATATACAGGAAAACAAAAATTTGTTAAAAGCAATTCATTCCTCAGAAAAATATAAAAAACCCAACTAAATTAAATAACTCCTTATGTTTTATTTTGTTATTATATTAGGTATGGCTTATCATGTTATGTTATGTTTATTATTTTTATTTTTATATTGTAAAATCATATTTTAGTTTTCACATTTCTTGTGTTTAAATAAACGCAACATTTTTTGATATCTAAAAGTTTTTTATTTACTTAGGTATACAGGTTGGCCGTTGGGTGAATTTTTTATAAAAATTTATAAAATTTGGGCGTGACTGGTCAAAATTCATGTTGTCCTGGTTTCAGGTTTTAAAAAAATGGTCACCTTAAGTACAGAGAAAGTGTTGTCAAAAAATTCGAACTCTAGATTGCAGATCGAACCTCCACGTTTAACATTTCCCTGAGCTTGAAAAGCATATTTTTGGAAAATTTCTGTCCATCTGTGACAAAGACAACTCAAGCACGCTTTCAGCTACACATGTGAAATTTGGTATACGGTCCTTATATCAAATTTGCAGATTTTTATCAAATTTTGAGCAAATTCCGTTCAAAGGAAATCGGTTTTCCCGGCTGCCCATGTATAAGTTAACACGATAACAACAAACGAAGCGAGCAAAATGGATAAAATTCGGCACACAGATGTAATATTTATAGCGTAAATATCTATCGAATTTTGAGCCAAATCCAGCAAGGGGTTGACCATCTGTTGATCTGTAGTTTCAGAAGCATGTAAATGCGATAACTGAAAAACTCAGTAGCTTAAATATATCATATTTGGTGTGGAATTTCGTGACTACATGTGTACCTTTGTAGCAAAGCTTTGTTTCATTTGGTTGGGAAAAAAGTGTTTAAATCACAAATTCAACTTTCGAATACTATCAATCACATATTCAGGGATAGATCGCCAAAAAACCTCGCCAAGGATGATACGGTAGAAGTAGCAAAAATGCTGAATTCAGGCCAATGGTTAATATTTTGAACTATTATATGCCAATTCCACTGAAGGCATTTTCTGAATAACATCTTTATCAAAGAATACGCGGGAAAATTTTGGAAAGACCACCCCTCTTTTTTTTTTTTTTTTTTTTTTTTTTTTTTAATAAAGGGCCAAAAGGTGTTACAAGCAAAGTTTTTTTAAAGCTTTCCAACATGCAAGAAAATCTCACGATTAAATATTTTAAGAAACAATGAAAGCATTTGAATTTCCTTGCATCAATGACATTTTGTTGAAAATTATGTTCAAATTTTTTTTTTTTTGAGAATTTCTAAAATTTGGGAAAAATTTGCAAAATTGTAACTAAATTAGTTTCAATATAATGACATTTCTTTAAATTTAAAAATAGTGCAAAAATCAATTTAATTCAATAATATTTTCGGGAGTTAAAATGGAAAGATGCCATAACTTGCATTAAATTTAAAAGTATCAACATTTTTAAAAAAATAATTTTGAGCCATGTATTTTAATATAAAGTATATCTGAGGCAAATCTCGAACGTTTAGGTTAGGCGGTTTTACCTGTAGTGCATCAGCACGCACAGAAATATATTTCACACATTTCTTATTATTAATAGAAGTTTTAAAAATTGTTTTATAAACTGAATTGTTTTAAAATAACCTATCATATATTCCGCTTGTTAATTACCTGACAAATGGGAGAATTTTGTATTTAGTTGGAAAAAATGGAACGAAATCTATCCGTAAAAAGCATGCCTGTCTGTACGAGTGTAAAAGAACATGATAACCAACTACACAATGTAAAGAGCTAAATGGAAAAAAAAAAAAAAAATTGTACGCAGTTTTAATTCCAAAAGATAGACGCACATCAAATTTTGAACCAAATTCTGCTACTTCTATCGTCATTCACTGTTCAACCACGACCTTCGTAATACAAGGCCTCACAACTCCCAACGCTTTCAATCTGTGATGTCATGAGGTTGGATGATTTTTGTAGAAAACGGAAGTCACGGTAAAGTTCGTTTACCAGAAGTTGGCACTTGGCTCCGCCCTCGTCACGTGGGATTAGACGATACTATTTCGATGATTTCGGAAGGAGAAAGTGATCAGTGTCAAGAAAGATTGCCAATTGGCGATCGTTAGCTTTTACCCTTTTTTTATATTATCATTTCAGTGAGACAATTGACTAATTCCATGAGTTATTGACTGACATTCAACATACCACACAAAATGTACATCTTTTAAGAGATTTTACCCTTAATTTGTTGTCTTTTTCTAGCTGAAAACAATGCTGAATAAAATCTTTGTTTTCAGCTGATCAAAATAAATAAATAAAATCTAGCCATAAGGATATTTATTTTATATTAGCTTGGCATATGCTGTCTGTAATGTAAATAGCAATAACACTAACCACTTCTTTTAAAATTGGAAAATATTTTAAATCTTTTTTCATTACTGCATACCAAATTATCAAGGAAAATTTCTAAAAAGAGATAGACATCAATTTTATCAATGCTACTATATTTTATAAAACAATTTATTATTTTATGTTTAGTATGTGCACTATTAAAAATAGATAGTTCAAATTTTAAAATAATATACAATACTTAGTATTGCTAACACTGAAATTTTGTTGCTAAAGTTGACATTTCCATTTATAAAATTTATTAAAAGTTGAAAAAATATAAATTTGGTTTAAAAAATATTTTTCTTGAATTTGATAAATAAGTTACAATTATTATTTTTTGGAATGAGCCATAATTCAGTATCTAGTTATAATGAAAAATCCTGATTTAAATTATTTCATGAATAAAAATAGTATTTAAAAAATTGCATTACCTTTGTAATATTAGAACTTGTATTTATTAGAACTTGCTAATAAATAAAACATCAACTAGGCATTTATTCATACTGCTTGAACTGATTAAATTTTATTCAAATGTTTCTAATTAAAAATAACCAAGACATTCTTAACAAAGGAAATGAAAACTGTAGGAATTAGAATTAATGTTCATTGTCATAACTATCATCAGTGTCATCATCACTAAAATTGCTCTCGGTATCAGAATCAGAATTGATGTTGAAAGAAATGTTTTCCACGACTTCTTCGACAATGCCGTCAGTTTCCCAATACTTTTTTTCAATGTGTTCGATATGTTTGCAATGCTTTTCCCATCTCAAATTTCCAATATTTATCATGGCTTCCGAAGCAAGACTTTCAAGACGTTGCAAACTCATGTCGGCAGTCGCATTTCTCTCTCGCACGTAACGTTTAACATCCGCCCAAATTAATTCTATTGGGATTAAGTCACAGTGGTATGGGGGAAGTCTCAAAACATCATGACCTTGTTCTTTTAGAATTTCGTCAATGAAATATTTTTTTTTCGCCACTTGCATTTGCAGCAATCAGTTCAAGTAACTGAACTTTTCGCATTTTTTTTATCATACGGGATTTGCTTTTTTTCCAACCAGGCACACATTTTATCCTTTTTTGAGCTTTTTGTGGGTACGGGATCCATCACTTTTGTGTGATAAGCTGCATTATCCATAACTATTACCGAATTCGTTGGAATATTAGGTAGAAGCTTTTCAATTATCCATTTTTTAAAATTATCAGAGTTCATCTGCCCGTGATAATCTCCAGTTGCAGATCCAGCTTTAAATATTAATCCGGCATTTGGAACGAAACCAGATTCAGATCCAGCATGAACCACAATCAGACGATGACCTGAGCTATCTTTGATGGCAGAGCCAATTTTTTCATCTCTTCAACATTTCTCGAATGAAAGATTGCTGTCCAACCACGTTTCATCTATATAAACTGTGTTCCTCTTTGCTTCTCGGAATTTTTTCATTTCCCTAAGAAAACGAAATCTTCAGGCTACAATGTGCGATCTTTCAATTAAGATCTGTCTTGAATTATTACGGGAAATGTGTTATTGGCTTTGTTTGAAAGTTTTCTGATCTTTTTGCATATTAATTTTAATTTATCGTAAGGAAGATGCCTAGTGTGTGCTGTGTTCCCAATTATAAAAGTAATTACACAAAAAATAGCTCTAATGTTTTTGTATTTTCGCTTCCAAGCGATGAAAACACTAGAAGAGCACGGATCTCTGCAATAAAGCGGGACGATTTCGTACCAACTAAATATAGTACGGTAAGTTTGATTTTTTTGTACAATTTTTAGTTAATTAATTCTCTTGAAATGCGAAACATTTAAAATTATGTATAACTTCCATTTATCTTCTGTCAATTTTGCTTGCTCTACATTTAGTTGCTTATGCTTCTAATTACTTTGGTATTGTTTGCTTGAGCTAAATAAAAAACTTCTTTGTTTTATTGTTACTTCTCATAGTCTTTTGTTTATTTGTTCTTAATATTTAAAATGTTTTGTTTCTGTATCTTTTTAATTATACTTCATACATATTTTTTAAAATCTGATTTAGGCCTAATAGTTGTTGCTAACATTTACATCATTGCAGGTGTGTGCTAAATATTTTCAAGAGAAGCGTTTAATACCTGTACAGGAGAACCTATTCAAGTATTACTAGAGTGTAAAAGGCAATTTTTTAAAGAAATTTTTAATAATTATCACCAAAATCTTACAAAGTACTTAAGTGATTTATTGTTATTATGCTCCTATAAAAAAGTTTAAAATTATCTAATGAATAATAAAACTTAATTTTTAATTATAAATATCATGACTATAGATTGTAGCAGATTAAACTTATATTTAATTCTAAAATATTATGTAAAAAAGTTAGATATAGTTGTAAAAACAATATGAATGATATTTGTAAGTAGTAAGATATAATAAGTTAGTAGTAAGATATAGTTGTAATAAAATATTAATTTCATGCTCATATAGGTTTAGAAAATGTAGTTTTTATTTGTTTATCTATAAATCAATAGATTATATATAAAATAATTAATATTTATTATTATTTTTAAATATTATTCATTATACACAATCTTTAATTATAAATGAATGAATAAATGAATGAATATAACTTTTACAAAATATGTGAAACTTTTTTAAAAAAAGTAATGTGAAGTTACTGTTTTTAAATCCATTTTTCATACCGTGTAAAATCAATTGAGTAATTCATGTAGAATATTGTATTACTTGAATGGTAGTATAAATAATTGCTATAGATATTCCAACATAATATTGAACTAGGTATTTATTTTGGATGAATGAATTTTTCTGTTGATTTTAAATTTTATTATTTAATACTTAATATGATTTTATTTAATATTGTCCAACATAGTTAGCTTTTAGTTTATGTATTAAGAAAATATCTATTCTGTTTTTGATTTTAAGTTTTAATAAATTACTAATTTTTTTTATCTAAAGAATTCCACTTTTTTTCCTTTTTTTTCTAGGCTTGTACCTGATGCTGTACCTTCAATTTTCTCTAATTTACCCTCATACTTTTCCTCAGAATCAAAAGAAACTCCAATGGATAGGGCAACACATAAAAAAATGTGAAAATTTAAAAGCAGCTTTAAATAGAAGTCTCCAGGACATAGCAAAAAGAGAAATGATAGAAAAAAATCAACACTTTTTCTGATTTAATTTTAAAATTTAAAAACTTTAAATCAAATACATGGAGTATAATTCAAAAAGCAAACAAAATAATTTTTATTTGTCTAGGCACTTCTCAAGCTCCTAAGATAAGTCATTCTTTATTAATTTCTTCCAAATTAGAAGTAATTTGTTAGTTTGTATTTTAACTTTATTTAATATTATAATTATTTTCATTTGTCTGTGTGAAATTTATAATAAATTTGGAAAACAAAATATATTTTGTTATTGTCTCTCTAAATAAAATGTTATGATTCAAATAGTGTGCGATTTTTTATTTGTGTTTTCTTTTACTGTTTCTACCGATTGAATTGAAATTAATTATAGATGCATTGAAATGTAAAATCAGATATAATAAAAGCTAGTTTATTAAATTGTATGAATTACTAATATATTAAATGAAAACAATTCTTAATGTGAAAAACAAGCCGTGAAAGTAATTCTTTTTTATCAACAGAATTAGTTGGTGTAAAATTTAAATTATATATTAAATATATTAATATTTTATTTGAAAGTTCATAAGTAATTTGAGAAGTAAACAATTTTATGTTAACTTATAAAATACATGTATTACCTGTCACTACAATAAAAAAAATTATCAAAAGCTTTAAAAAGTATTAGATTAATTTAATTTTAAGCTTTAAAAAATATTTTCAGGGAAAAAAACAAAACGATTTGTAATAAAATAAAACAAAAATCTCCATGAAAATAAGAAACCTAACAATAATACCCCCTCGACTTCGGAACCGGAGGGTTTCAGGTTCGAGACCCGATTCCACCGAAGAACCGTTGTGTAAGGGGGTCTGTTGCACTTTAAATCCGTCATGCCAAACGTCATCCTGCTGGTGCGGTGTGGTGTGGGGAGGGGGTGCCAGCTCAGGTGTCGTCCTCGTCATCTGACCGTGGTTCAAAATTACGAGGTCCGTCCCAAAATAGCCCTAGTGTTGCTTCAAACGGGACGTTAATATAACTAAACTAAACCAATGTATATAAATTTACATTGTGATTTAAATGTTATTAAACGGTCAATAAGCTACAGAGGACCTTAAGATTTTCTATCATGCCGTTTCTTTTTATTCACACAGGGAAAAAATAAATATTTTGAATTTTATGCAAAGTAAATGTCTTAATATTAATAATAAGTTATTTTTAAGTGAATTTAAAATATACCTAAACATCAAGGAAGAAAGCGGGATTCTGCTCATGGCAGCCAATCATCCTACCCGTGTGACGTCACAAATAAGTTGTGAGGCCCTGTTTTACGAAGGTCGTATGCCTGCAGGCAAAAGTGATAGTTCAAGAACGCAATGATTCAGATAAATGAAATTTGGTATGTGACTTTTTAATTAAATTGTAGTTATGGGCCTGATTTAGGTTTCAATCGATGGGAAGAAAAAGAAATTGTAAGATGTATTTTCGGCTTTCTGCGTTACATAAGAAGTACAAAATGTTCATGTACTAGACTGGTATTAAACAATCTGATCAACCGTTTATGACTCACTTTTTACTTTCTCATATACGAAGTTTACAGAAAGTATCGTAATCGTCAAAAAATTCGAATTTGGGAATTTGTCGAATCTTTATGTTTCAGGCCTCCTCCCCCTCTTCCTCCCCCGAGTTCAAAAAATGCATTCTTAGCCATTATGTTTGTCTGCCTGTGTGCAAGGTAATTCAAAAGCTCTTTAAACTAGACGCGTGAAATTTAGTATTTGGAATTCCGACCAAATTTGCATATTTCTATCAAATTCTGAACAAAATACATTCTCAGGAAGCCTGTCTGTCTTGGAGTTCGAGTAAATTATAAAATTTAAATTTCGAATCAAATCTGTCAATGGATTGACTGTCTGTCTCTCTACTTTTGTAATACATGTAAATGCAATAACTCAGAAATGAAAAAACCTAAATCACTGAATTTCGGTATGTGATTTTGCATCTACAACTATAGTTATGTGTCAAATTTTGGTGACAACAAATCGGCAAAAATGCATTCAAAATACATGCTTTCACTATTCAGTAAATATACTAGATTCACGCCAAAAATCTATATTTGATTACTATTGTTCGCCAACCCCAAACAAGGGATTTGCGATCTTACTCAAGATTCATTATTTTATCTGCGGCACACAAAATTTTTATTGAAGAATTTGCGGAAAAAAGTTTGGGGGAGAACACTAACTCTAGTTATACAGGTAGGACAGGGAAAGGGCGTAAACTCTTATTAAGATATCTACAACAAAGTTTTGGAGAATGAAATTGATCCAGGAATATTGTACTCTTGTTTGTATTAGTAATTTGGTAACTCATGTGAAAAGTCCGAGATGATTACGAAATTGGGCATCCATAAAATTTGAACATTAAAATTGAAAAACAGATGTGAGGAAATTGGGCATCCATAATGATTATGGTATTTTTAAAAGTGAGAGAATGAAAGTTTTTCATGGTAAACTATAAATTTTATAATTAATACTCATTTTCAAAATAGCACAAATAAATAGCATGCATATGAATACATACAGTTGGCTGTCGTTAGTCTGAAAGTGTTGCGACTAAATAGCGTTAAGAAATTTTTCTCGTATCTTCGAGATCGTTTACTGCTAGGTTGCCGATTCACCGCATTACTTCTAACATTTTGATTTTTTTTAACTAAAACTTTAAACAAAAGACGTGCTTTTGTTTTCAAAACTCAGTATGATATGTCAGATGTCTATAAAAATCATATTCGCTGTAATCATACACATAGTCGTGGATTTCGCATTAGTTGAGAAACTGGAAGGAGTACAACATAAATAATAAATAGGATTTTATTAAATGAAATTAAATCAATTTTTAGAACTCAAAGACAAGTTTTTCAAAAAATGTTCCTAAATCACATCAAATAGCGTTTTTTCGAAAAAAAAGTAAAATTATTTTTTACAGAGCATTAGAAGCCTCTGATACTTTGGTAAAGTGAAAAAAAAAAACCCCTATGAAATTTAGAAGCAAATTTTATATAAAATCCAAACTATGATGTAATTTGTAGATTTACCATGATTCACAATTCGTTAAATAATCATTAAATTTCAGTTTAAAAATATTTGGACAATATATATTTATTATTTGTACTGTTCGTTTTATTAACCCAAAACTAGTATTTTTCGACGATTGTACTTCGGTAAGGTGTGGTGTGTAAAAAGATGAGTCATTATTACGCCTTCTAATTCCACGAATAATTTTTTTATCCTTCTACTAAATGTAAATAACACCTTCTTTCATATTTCTTCTCACCTCTTTTTTGGCGGTATAAAAGTTTCTTGCCGCATATGCAAAAGCGCGAAGGGTTTTCGAATCCAAGAGTTCTTTCATAATTATGTTGTTGTTGTTGTTTCTTATGGCACTTAGACAAGCCCGCTGTAACAAAAGCCAATAGTGGATGCGTCTCTTGTTTTAATAGCGCCAACTAGGGCCAAGAGTACGACTTTGCCACTCCCGTATCACTCATTCGCTTGCACAACCCCTTTTCACAGGAGGGTGCATTCACACAACTCACAGATAAAACAGAGGAAGAACAATCATGTCCGAATTGGGACTCGAAACCAAGACACCCAGAGCATGAGGAAGACGCACTACCCTTATGCCAAGACGCCGACTTTCATACTTATAAGTCACTTTATAATGGCTCTCATCCAGTTATAACCCTTATTAATACGAATTTACCATAAGTTTAAGCTGGTTCATTTCAATTTTTTAATGTGGACTGTAATCTTATTTAAAATCAAACGACAATTCGAAAGCCAACTTTTTATTTCATCGAGGTTCACCGACCCCGCAACGACTCAGTACGAAACTGTTTGAAAACTGATCCCATGTCAGCAGGGTTACAATAAATTTTATCTCTGAAGCCAAGTCAGCGCATGGTTGCAACATTCTATAACAAACAGCGCCAACAAAGCGGTAACACTTATAATGCTTTGTTTAAACGATTCAAGATTAAATTATATGTTGTTTGCCCCTTAATTGAAATATGCAAACTTTATGGGAAGTAATTATTTCCTCGTCCCCATTTAAAGAGAAACTTTGCTTTTAGTTAGATAATCAATAATAGAAGACAAATTATTTAATGCTAATTTAAATGAAAATCATTCAAATACCATAGTGACAGATAATTTAATGACTTTAATTCGATTCCTAACGTTGGACTTAATACTCCTTGTTATGAACACGTCAGAAGACAATCTAAGATTTTTTTAAAAATTAGATGCCGACCTACATACATATAAATAGTGTAATATTAATAAATGCGCAATTTTTGCTTAAGATGCGAATTAAGGTAAAATTCTTCTCTCTTTTATAAAATATTAAATTTGATTATTGTTTTCAGAAATTTTAATACCTTGGAAATTTTTAATTATACTTATGAATTTGTATTAGTGGCTTTAAATTTTTAATAATAAAAATCCTTCATTAAAGTTTAGATAATACAATTTTTCACTTATATGTAGTTTTACAAAGTCTCTTGAAAGATGTATAAACCGTGTTTTATTGTATTTTACTTATTATTTGTCGCATAGGTTATTTCTTTTTGCACATATTCACTGTTTTCGTATTTATTGTTCTTTGAAAGACATTTCTTTATGTTGCCTTTTATCTGAATGCCATTTAATTTTTTATTATTTAAAATAATTGACAGAATATTAATATCTTTTGTGCTCTCATTAAAAAAAGCATTATACTGCCAATGCATTTGTATTCTAATTTTCTTTTAGATAAAACAGAAATGGTGTCATTTTACGTGGATGTTGATAAGATAATTAAATGACGTAAACCTTCAATTTTTAAACAGTATTTAGATGATTAAATTCTTAGCAATCATGGTATTTTTAAATTATATTTTAAATTTTCTACCTATATTAAGATTTTTTAAAATTCTCTTATCACCCTTTTCATGAGATTAGATTTTGATGCTGTACCACTAAACGATTCGGCTGAAAGAATCTTTTTCTATCCTTTGTTGAAAGGGAAGTAAATTTAGTCATAGCAGTTGACAATAAAATAGATGGACATTATTTTTCTTTTGAGAATATCTATTATATATATATATCATAACAGACATTGTCCATTCTGCATATTGTCAAAAATTATAAAATTGTAAGATTGCCTGAGGATAAGATGTGTGCTATTAACAGCGTTACTCGAGTAAAAAGCTCATTACTAAATAATTAGTAATTTAGAATGTCAAAGGCCGTATAAATCTAGCCTTACTAAAAAAAAGAAAAGTTTAGACATATTTATATAATGCTATTTCTTAATATAATTTAAATCTAAATTAATTTTCTATTTTTTAAATCTGAAATTAGCCCATATTACTTTATTCTAAAAGGTTCTCTTATTTCCTGATCCAAATTTCAATTTTTATTTAAATATTTCTAACACGCGCTCCAAAAAATTGTTGTACTCTGTAATTCTTATTCTTATTTTCCTTAATAAAATAAGAAAAATGGATGTGGAAGAAAAATTAGGAAATTAGAAATGGTTTGGCAGAAAACAATAAATAATAAATTTCTTGTTTTCCACCGTATCATTTCTATCAATTCTTTAATAAATAAATATTACATTGTAAACATACCTTGTAAACTAGATATTTACAAAATTCATTTCTTTGCAGACATCAAATAAATATTTCTTAGTAAGAAAGGGAAACATATTTATGAAAAAAATCTTTATTCGGCAAAGGAGCAAAGATAAGCTCTTAATTGTAGATAATCTTTCAAAGAGTTATGGTATCCTTGGTGCGAGAGGATATTATGAGAACTGTTATTACTTATGGACTGATGATCTGGAGCAGTAGTCCTCAAAATATAAGTCACAAACCCTGTAGGATTTGTGACGTATATTTTTATGGACTACTACTACTACCCTGTAGGATTTGCAAAAAGTTTTTGTGGATAAATTAAAGAACTTTATTTGTTAATAAAATAGGTAAAGCTTTTCCTTAACAAAGACAGATACAGGTAAAATAAATACCTTCTATATATTTAAAATAATAAGACGAAAAAAGTAAAATAATTAGGAGAAGCAATCACCCAACCTAAGCACTGGTTTGATTTCGCCTCTATTTTTTTTAAATGAAAGTTCATAATATCTATATATGCCATCAAGAGTTGGCTGCCATTCCTTACTCATTAGTTTTGAGAGAAATCTAAGGAAAAAGAAACACTATAGGATTTCAAGGATCAATTGAAGCAATTGTATTAAATTGTCTATTTTTCTATTAAATTGTCTATTTCATTACTGTTATCTGTACTTTTTACTGTTAGCTGTTATCTGTACTTTTTTCATGTGACAGTACTTTCACGCAATATTTCCATTTAGATTGCCCGTTACAAAAATCTTCTTATTTTAATTTCTTTTACTTTCTTTTTATATTTTCGAGGATATTTTAGAATCAGCCTGCAAAATAGAAGGAAGCACATCAATTTACTGTCAAAAACCCAGAATGGCTTTGATAAAATTCTTACCAAAGCTGGATGATTTACATGATATATTTTTAGATATGAATTATGTAAACAATAGCATTTATTTATGAGTCACGATCCCTAAAAAACTAAATACTTGAACCAAAATGTGTAACAGGGAATCAATTACCATTATTCATTGAGAGTTATTAAGTAAACAATATTAGAAGATTTTGAGTTAATGTTTCTATATTAAAATAAATTTAGGTACAGTAAAATATTCATTCATCACAAACAAATGTAGGAACATGGACTTAGAGCAATGTTTAGCAGGAAAAAAAAAGCGAATATTAAAAATTTTAATTTTAAAATCGATATTTAATAGCACATCAGTTGTGTTTTTGTGCTGATTGATAACTTTGTAATAATTTAACCAAACACTTCGGTTAAATACTTTTTTATACAATTTGAATATTTTGTTTTCAAAATTAGTGTAACATTAGAGACATTTAGACACAATTCTTAGAGATATTAGTTTTTATTTACAGCAATTTTCTTTACACTTACATAAAAGCAAATATTATTTTATGGACATCAACATCAAAGTAAATGGTTCATGATGTTCCATTTGGTATTTTGATGTTCCATCGAAAAGTATCCTTTTTTCATTCTGAAAGTCTTTGTTCTTGTTTGTGCATATTAACCAAAGATACAATTTCTAAAGTCTTTGAAACAGCCATTATCGCGAGATTTCATACGATAATGGAAATATACTGCAGCGTAGCCATTATCGCTGCACCTAGGGTGAATCCTGCAAACCGTTCAATGTGAGGAGATTCTTTCAAGCTCCTCCGTCTTAACAAGTCACAGAAAGTCAGATACAAAAGAGAGCCACAGACAACAGCCTTGGACACTCCACTGACTATGGATGGTATGTCATTTATATTTTGTTCATTAAACATAGAGAGACTAATGCCGAAAGGCGACATGAGAGACATTACCACAACATATACCATCACCGGCATGTAATGCTCTTTCTGAGCAACGCCCACCCATCCAATAATGAAAACGAGAATGGATTGTTGAAAACAGGTCACTAAGAGGGTTGTCCATGGTGACGATTGTGTCAGAAGTCCAATGGTTGCCCCCTGAATTAGAGCGTAAAGAGACAACGCAATTACTAATAAGACATTGCTGGTAGAAGTGGTCACAGGTGATGATAAGTCTTGGAGCCGCCGCACAAATGTGACGTTACCGTTGTTAGCAATGACCACTGGCGCTGCTAGAACTGGAACTGTTTCGTTGGGTCTTGGGTCAGCCATGTTTGTGACACTGCCATAGTTAGGCACTGGCTGTGCCAATATGGATGATTGAAGAAGATTCGCAGTGCTTGCAGTTTGCTCTGACAACCTATAAGATGCAAATAAAATTAATATGAGAGCATGAAAATCATATATATTCAATTTAACATCAAAATTTAAAATAATACATCTATATATGAATTACGCGAACTTACGTGTCACAGAAATTGGTATTGCATGGTTATTAACGAATGGCAAACTCCAAATTTAAACAAATCATCGTACGAACATTTCAGACCTCCATTGAACACTTTCACAATTACTAGAATTGTCGCTTCACTTAATTAATTAATGGAAATGGTCCTAATATCATCGGAATATTATTCAATGGAATGGTCAATCAACGAAATATTATTGGAAATGCTCTTAAAAGGATTATGTCACCAAAACCTATATTCAGCAAGTAGAAATCATGTTTCTGGGTCAAAAAGAAGTTTCATCCAGCGCGAAAAATATCATCGAAAATCTCCATGTTTGTGAAGGAAAGAAAATCATTTATGCATTATAATTTTCTCAGAGTAAAAACACTTATTCATAAAAGAATAGTCTAGACTCATAAGAGAAGGCCTTTGTTTCATATGAGAATCTGCCGGCAATCTACAAGACAGAACATTAAACCTAGAGTTGCGTAATTCAGTATAGATGAAAATGTGCATCCCAAAGCGATTTCTTATAAAAAAGATATTTATAATTTTGAATAATTAAAAATTGAATGAAATTTTACTTTTTGGCAGTATTCAAATATTCAAAATTATTATATTATAAATTTTATTTTTACACCATTTTAAAATTTAAAATATTATCATTTTAATGATACCACTTTCATCAGAATGCATTTATTCTCAGGTAATTTGCTACTTTTTTAAAAAGTATTTTTTGCATGATTTTTTAGTTACAGATTTCACTGCTATGAAATTCAAACCGTTTTCTTTGTTTAAAACATTTAATGGCATGATTTATTTTAAAATGTTAAAAATTAAGAAAGTAAGAGATTATATGAGGAATCAGATAGTGAGATTACAAAATAACAAAAGACAACGAGCAAATTGAAATACATTATCCTTACGCTTCCTTTTTGATGTCATTCCTATTAGCAGAAGATATTTGCGAAACATCTACAATGTAGTTCAATATTTTGAATCACAGGCAATATTTCGAGGATATTTAACAATGCTACAAGGCATGAATAAGGATGTTAATCAATTTCATAAAAAAAAACCTTTTTTGTTGAAAAATTATGACCACTTTAATAAGTTCCTCGTTATTTATTTCATTTAAAACAAACGCAACCACTACAATTAGTTAGTCGCCAAAAACGACAGATTAACCATGCGAAAATTTCAAACAAAAAACAAACAAATTTGTTCATTATTTACTATCTCGATTCAAGATAATCTGTTTATAAAAAAAATAAATAGATTACCCAGAAAGATCTGAATTATTTTGACTTTGCCTCTTCTTTTCGCGGCCAAACATGGTCTGTTCGGGGTTCTCGGCCTTGAAAGTTCTGCTGCATTCAGTGTTTCTCTTGGCACAGCTGCAGAATCTTCTGACTCTGTGGTCGGTACTCGATTGTTTCCGCTTGCAGTGATAAAGAATGTAATGCAGAGCCTCCTCCACAGCGAACGTGGCGAAGAATCCACATAGGATCACAAATTCAGGAATGGGAAACTCCTCTTGATGATGCTCTTCGTGTGCTGTTCCATCTGTGACGTTCTCTGTAATAAAAATGAATGATTAGTATTTTTTTAGACAATCAACGAAAGGAAGATATTCTTAAAAAATGTTGTCTGCAATACATAGCAATTGATGTTTGTTAAAGCATAGTTCCTTAGATTCTTAGATAGACAACTAGCAAATCAGATAAAATATTTTTTCCACTCTCTCTCTCTTTTTAATAATAAGTGGCAAAATACACCCCTTTCTGATTATTTTCTATACTTTCTTTTAACCTTTCTACATCTACTGTTTTTTTCTTTTTGAACATTAAGTACAGTTACGCAATAAGTTCTGAGTTTCCAAGGTCAATAAAGGTCTTTTTACTTTCTCGTTTACGAAGTATAGAGAAAATGTTGCATCCGTCAAAATATTCGCATGTGAGATCTTGACGAATCACCACACTTTAAATCACCATGAATTTTGGCATTATGTCTGTTTGTCTGTCCGTCTCATTGTCACAAACATAATTCAAAAACGCTTTGATGGATAAAATTTGGTACATTGTCTTTATACCAAAGATATAAATTTCTATCAAATTTTCAGAAAAATACGTTAGATGGAAGTCTGTCTGTCCGACTCCAATATAAGTTAGCAACAAAACTAAGAGAGCTAAATTCATAAGAATCGGTACACAAATTCAACATCTATAGAGTAGACAAGAATCGAGTTTTGAGTCAAATGTAGCAAGGTATTGAACGTCTTTCGATATGTATCTTCAAAAGCATGTAAAAGCGATAGCTCAAAATTGTAATAACTTAAATATATAAAATTTTGGTATGTATATTTGTAACTGCAATTGTAATAGTTAAGTTAGTAGTTAAATTTTGGTTTCATTCATTTGGCAAAACGAGTCTAAAATCCAACTTTGATTTTTGGATATTATTACCCTTATGTCAGAGATTGATCGCCCCAAAACTCGCCAAGAATCACACGAAAGATCCATTAAAAATGCTAAATATTTTGTAGCTATTCTACACTAATGGTATGCAAGGCGTTCTCTGCCTTATCCAAGGTCCACAACTTTTAGAGTGGGTAATTACCTTTAATACAGAAATCAAAAATGTATGCATTATGAAATTTCAATTAAAATTGAAATCTGTTTCTGAAAACAAAACTAAAAAATAAAAATTATTTTTGAATCAAACTAAAAAAGATACAATTATATTTAGAAAGCGCTATTGCTGCTACTACTAAAACACATATGAACTTAACCAAATTTCAGACAGAATTAATCAAAGAAAAACTCTCTTGTTAGAATCTCTGCCTGAGGGTGACCCTTGAGAAAGTCTTCAGGCCGGATTCTTAATTTCTTCCTTTTTGATTCTATATTTATTCTTTTTGCTTATATTAACTTGATATATTTACTACCTTTATTACAGCGTATACAAGAGAAAGTCTTCTGGCCAGATTCTTAATTTCTTCCTTTTTGATTCTATGTTTATTCATTTTGCTAATATTTACTTGGTATATTTACTACCTTTATTACAGCGTATACAAGAACATTTTATGAAGACCACTGCCGCTGGTCTTTTAACAATCAGAACTCTATTAAAAAGGTGGTCAGATTGGACTCCATCGAAAAGGGCAGGCAGAAGAAGTGGAAATAAAAATGATCATTGATAAAGTTTAAGAGTCAGATTGTTACTATTCTGTTGTGTAAAAAGGAATCCAATCATAAGCTCTCTGTGACTGACGAAAAATTGTTGATGAATCAATAGTCTTTCAGAAATATATAGAAATTGTAATTTATTTAATGGACTAATATATTTAATTGGTATTTATTTATTATATTTATTTTATACAGAGTATTTCTATTTGCAATATTTCTATTTCAAGAATGAATGGAATTTTTGCTAAATGTATCATAGTAAATTAACGACTGTACATAATATTCGTTAAATATGATTAAGTGATTAAGTTTGATTCATCCTATCTGTTGTTACTAAACCGTGAATACATAAAAGTCATCAGGAGGTGCGACGTAATTGTATTAGAAACGAATTTGCTGCATTCATTGTAATTCCAATGATAATATTTATTAGCCTGTGATTATAAATGGTAACAGGATTTACCATTGCACTCATTCATTCGGGATATAAATAATGAGGTTACACAATTCAATAAAATTTAATTAATTCAATAAATAATAATTAATTCAATAAAATCTGTTCTCATTGTAATTTCTTTGGAACGCCAACAGAAACGTTATGAAAGCGCGGTCCATCTCTACTAATAATAAAGTTAAATGTGTATGTTGGCGCAAATTTGGCGATCTACGTCTACCAAATGTGGCACAAAATGGGACTTCAGATGGAATTTTTTTGAAATTTTAATTAGAATTTTCATTAATTAAAAATTAAGCTTAATTTTGGAATTTTCAGCAATAATTTCCAAAAATACTATTGCACAAAAACAAATTTAACACCGTTTCAAAATTTAAAAATTTACCTTTCTAATGATAGCAATTTAATAGTAGTGCAAATTTTTGCTGAATTTTGAATTAATTTTATTTCTAAGCTACTCATTTCTTATAATAGATTACATTGCTCTGAACTTCAAATCATTTTTACTGTTTCATTAGCTATCTTATCATATGTTTTTTTCCCATTGTTGAAAATTAAAAAAAGAAAGATTTTATTTACGGATAAAAAAAGGAAATTACGATATCGCGAAATTTATAAGGTAGATAAACCGCATTTTCATTTTCTGAATACCCAGTGACATCATTAACGTCTATGATGTCACTGGACTGGTCCCCATTAGAAAGGTTCATGTACAATATAAACAGAATTTAAGTACGATAATTCAAATAAGAAGGCTTTAATGTCAGACGATTTGGCAGAATTATGGAGATGAAATTATATATAAATGATTTATCTGAAATCAAATGTAATTAATATTCCCGGCGAGCCAACTGGTCACTAGAGGTCACTCGTACTTAATAAAATAACCATACTATATCTTCTTTAGTGAGGAAATCAAAAAATAATCATACTTTGTGAGAAAACTGTTCAAAATATATATATAAAAAATTATGAATTTAGCAATAAAAACATCGACGCATTTGGAATGGGAATAAGAATATAAAGTGCACAATACTTGTTTGTTTGTTTATAACTTCAAACTTTGATGCACCACAAAAACCATTAAAAATGAACAAATAATTTTTATTTGGCGCATTTCATTTGGAGGTTCTTCCCTACCTACCGGATTTATCACTTGCAGTGGCAAGAAATTCACAGGTTTGCGTGCCTAAACTGTCTACTGTAACTCGCAGCGAGGCCACGCAAAATATCAGACACCTTATAGAAATCGAAAAAAGATTTATATCTTCTAAATAAATTACTTTTCTACTGGTCCAGTAAACAATATTCCAGCAAAGAATCTCAG
>JAPMOR010043331.1:249033-265402 GCA_026543865.1 Argiope aurantia
TGCAAAATTTACACTCACAAGTGAATAATATTAAAACAGAAGATCAAAATTGTTTACAGATACATATATATACATGTAACACACGCTCTAAAATACTTCTTTTTAATATTTCTGGGCTAATTTTGGTTCACCCAACTGTCTCTAAAATACAAAGTCAAAAGTTCACCAAAATTGTGACGTATTTAAAATAAATTCCTAAATAATGATTATTAAGGAGATAAATATGCATTACGGTCACTACTTCCCCCCCCCCCCTTCAAATAATAATTGGACAATTTTGAAAAATCAGTTAGGTGGAATGAAACTATGTCATTCATGTGCATTCGATTCGAAAAGACAGATGTTGGTGCAGCATAGTGTTTGAATTTCCTCTTCGCCGTTTTATCGCGTTTTCAAAATATGTAGCGAAATTCTTTTCATTATTTTTTCAAAATTTTTTATTGTTACTTTTGATAAAAATTAAACTACAAAATTATCAAACAAAATTTTATTATTACAAAATGTTTGTTAAAGATACGCCCAAATGTAATTACAACACTATGAAATGTAAGAAAAGTTATAATATCCTTATACTTACAATGCACAGTAACACTATTCAAATACATATCGATATTGTCTCATCTTTTTTATTAAATTAACTGAAGTCCAAGTTTTATTTACTTCCAATAATGCCTAATTCTCGAAAGTAATCACAAAATGTATATATTCCGAATTTTAAAAATGGGATTTTTTAAATTTCTTTCTTTCTTCTTTTTTAAAAGAAATTAAATTTGATTATACAGTAAAAACAGCCATCAACATAATATTTAGTTATTAACACAATCTTCAATTTCACAACTGAACGATTTGTAAAAGGGGAAAAAGGATAAAAGCTTGATAAAATGTAATAATGATTCAATATTTATAATCTGAAAATAATAAGTAAAATGAAGAAAGATAACTGTACCACATCTACAAATAGCAAACTATAAATCATAAGTTAATCTAATATTGATTCTTTTTCCATTACAGTTACAGTTATATATCAGAAAAGAATTACTAAGTTAACAATTATCCTATTTTCTGTTGGTGTCAGCTCAGGTGTCGTCCTCGTCATCTGACCGCGGTTCAAAATTACGAGGTCCGTCCCAAAATAGCCCAAGTGTTGCTTCAAACGGGACGTTAATGTAACTAAACCAAACCAAACCTCAGTTTCCGTGGACGAGTAATCTTACTTCGTACTATTCTGAGTTCAATTATATTTTATTATTATTGTGAAGCATATGAATAATACTTGTTACTTTCAAAGATGTTAAATCGGTTTAATTAAATTTAATTAAATTAAAGATGTTAAATTTCGAGTTTAATTGAAATGATCTGTTGAATTCGACACTGCCAATAAATATCCTAGAAAATTATACATCAGTGCAATTTCTCAATTACGTGGTGGCTATTTTGAACGGCAATCCGTTCAAAATCTTTGAAATGTTAATAATGTAAGAAAAATCCGACAGTGTTAAAAGGTCTAACTTCTTTGTGTAAATGCTTCCGCTTTCCCGCCGAAACTTGTAACCTGGTTACAGTTAAATCGAAAACTAAAGTTGGTGAATTGAAACGGGATTTATCATAACTAAAGCAGTTTTTTTTCTAATTATCAGCAGTTCCTTTTTGTAATATTTATCTCTGAACAAAAGTAGTTTTTTTTTAAGTTTGTAAGAAAACGTTTCAAGTGAGTTCTATCCATTGATAAAAAAATAGTCTGATACTATTTGTTAATGAAGTTTGTATTTGAAAAAAAAAGTATTGGTTTCAATTATTTTTCCTGTCAATGTAACAAATGAAAATAAAATCACTAGTTATAAAAAACAATCAATTTACTTTGTCAAGGATATTACCCTCTTTTTTCCTGTCTTAGGTTAATTGATTTAAATTAAAAGGGTTTTTTTTAAATCGGTAGATAAAATTTTAATATATTTCAACCAGATTACAGAATTTTTCTCACTATAAGTTGTTAAGCAGACAGAAGAAACAAGTTTATTTTTATTTTTAAATAAATAACCGTAATAAAGATAAGATAAACTTAAGATAAAAAAATGCAAGTTTGAAAGTAAATCATGCGATTAAAAATAACATAATATGCGAGCATTGATTACGATTTCTTATCATGTTTTATCATTATTCTGATGCTTGCATCATTTTCATGCTATGTGCGTGCTTATTAATGTATTGTATGATTTCATTTTAGTAAAAAAAATTAAATACCATAAATACACTACAAAATATTTTTTGAATAGTTAAAATTTATAGAAGAATACATGCTTAGTTTTATATTCTGCGTCCAATAATTTCTAAAGTGTTACAATAATTTCAAAACTGTTTGAAAATTTACGATATTCTGTAATTTTAGATATAGTTTTTTGACAAATTTGAATTAACTCTTGTTAAGCAAATTAAAGAATAATTTGTAGAAAAGACACAACGCAGTCACTTTTGAATAAAAATAAGCTAATAAAATATCAGAAAACATGATAAATCTTCTTCTACACAAGACAATGTTTCCAATTTGAAAGAAAATATTCTTACAAAAAACAAGTACTTTGGAGAATAGTAAAACATTAACCCCTAAATGCATATTGATGCCAATTTTCTACATCCAGTTCCTATTAATTTTATTCAAAAACCTTTGTTCGTTTTCGAATGCACGTTGATAACCATAGACAATAAATCATGTGTGAAAGAAAAACGTTGACATTACTTTTGGCCCGTAACTTATATCGTTTCTATTACCGAGTTCCCTATAAAGGAGTAATCTATCTAATTGTTAAAAAAATTACTTATCATCTGTTGTCAGGTAAGCTATATGTGTTTGATGTTGTATTTGAAGATTGTATTAGATACAATCTAGATTTTTGGGAAATATGCCATATACCATACATATATACCATACCATATACCATGCCATATACTAAATATGCCTTATAAAATATACCATATTTATTTTACGATGTTATTATCTGGACTTTTTTTAAATTTATTTTTTGCGTAACCTATGACTATTTTCCTATAATATAAGATTTTTAAAAAAAATTCAAAACAGATAATCGTGCATTTAAGGGTTAAGTTTAAAATATGTTTTTATAGCAGTGTTTCATACTTGCTTACTTTATCAGTAATGTGACATTAGTTGAAATTTACTGACAATGCAATAACATAAGACAAATGCAATAACATAATATAATAAAATAATAAGGTTCATTCAATAATTTAATTAATTTTTGTTGCTCATTGTTATCTTACAATAGGTATAACAATTACTGTGAACTATAATCTTTGTTTTGGCAGAAAAATAGCACTAACAGTAGAAATTATATTATAGTAACTTTTCATTCAGTTTCATAACGGCAAGAAAAGTTACAGAAATTATTATTTCCATAACAAAAAACAAAGAAAAAAATTAAAAAAAAACAAACCTATTGGAGCTATACGAATTAATGTTTCATATTATGAATTAATTTTATCACTTTTAAAAATCACTGGCTTTAAATTTGTTCTCTAAAAATAAGAATTGATCAATTTAGCTACACTTAAGCATGCTTTTGAGTTAAATTTATAGCATCTAAAGTTGTTAAAATATATTTTCTCATATAGCGCATAAACTTCAAAACGAAACAAATTCATACTTACCATTCAAAACATTCTTCCATATTTACTTTCAAGTTGTACCTAAAAAGCGCGCTTCAACAGCGCAGCCAAATTTACACCAGATTATGATAGTTTCGTCTTATCCTACAGAATCAGAGTCCACAGCTGTGATAACCACGTGCAGAGCCGAGCACTGATGATAACAGAATCCTTGGAGTTCGATCGGCAATTTTTGGCGCAAAATCTTGCCTTGCATCAGATACGCGGGACTTTTCTATTACAAATTATTCAAAGTATTATTTATCTAAATTGGAAGAAACGAAAATAAATTATGCGTAGCATGGGAATATTTTACTTAAAATATTTTTTATTTGAATATTATGCAAACAAAGGCATTATTTGCTATTTTTTTCGTAGGACACATTCGCGCATACCAAGTGTATTTGTCATATTGTCAAGTGTATATATCATCATATTTAACACATTGGCTACCACGTGCCAGATTCGCTTGTGATTCACACCTGCTATCTAATTATTGTTTAATACGTTAAGGATCATGTCAGTTATCGATGACTGGCACTGAACTTTCTATTCGAGCCACTGGTGATTTGTATAAAATTTTTCGTACAAATTCCGAAATCGTCGGTGACTGACAATTTAAATTAAATATATGAAACAAAAAATGCGTTCTATTAATAAATTAATAAATGGCACTTAAATATTCGTTATCAAAATATTTGAAAGAGTTTCGTTAATGCGACTTTCAACAATATCGACATGGTGTTTAATATGAATCATTTGACCAATCGTTCTTTGCAAAAGATAATAAATAGAAAAAAAAAGGAAAATATAATTAGATAGATGATCTGAATCATAGGCTTAAATCATCGCAAAGATGCTCGTTTACAGACCCAATCACTCGTTTCTATATCTAGATAAAAATATATACGGGGATATTAGGTATGCATCATAAACAGGAATATAGGAGAAAGCACAGTTGTTAGAAAGACATTAATTTTCAACATTTAATTAAAAAAATTTCAAATTCTGTCAGAATACTGAAATTTTTTTTTAAATGCAGGCGATCAATAGTTTTTGAAAAGAAGCTCAATATATATTGTTACGAAATTTTCACCGGGGTTCGTTTGGATAGTGGAAGTGATATGGTGTGGAGAACGCTCAATCAGCAGACGGCAATGGAAAAAGAAATAAAGACGTTTATTTACACGAAGACACACAGGACAGCACAAAGCGACAACCATATACAGCACAGAAGACGATTATCTTCACCCGAGACGTGTAGCATTCAACAGCAGCATATAACCAGAATCTACCGCAAACAGTAGCGCACAGCTCAGTTCAGCACTAGCTTGACTCAGTTGCTTCCGACTTCTCCGACTCTGGCTCGGATTACTGACTTGACTTCTCTGGCAGTGCAGCCCCTTTTATAGATCTCAGGAGGCGGGGCTAGAAGCCTCTCAACCAATCAGGAACGTTCGAGGCGTATCTCGGTTCCTACTGGACGGATCGGGAAAATTCTCGAAGTTTCGGGTATAATCTATTTTGGCGCCAAAGTCGCCAAATTGGTCGCCAAGTCGCCAAGTTTGTCGCCAAGCTCTGGGACCCCCGACACGACGCCCAGACTCTGTTCCATAGAGATGACTGTAAAACATTCTTTCCAATGATGGAACCAACTATGCTGGGAAGCAGCATTACGGATTCGTAACAATATATTACTGTAAAAGACCGAAACCTGGAGAATGTCGATTTTCACATTTGAACGCAAACATTTACCTAGTTGCTTGCTGTATCTTCGGAATATTTGCTAAATGTCCTTATTTCTCACTTGCACCCACAAATATCACTATTCCTCATGCACTACTGATGGATGTTGATTATGTCGGAGATTTGCATTTTCTTCTTATTATTTCAGATGAGATAAAATGCCACAAGGATGACGATCAATTGAAAGTTTTAGTAAATATGGACCACCTTCGTGAATGAGAGATTTAACAATCCATCTATCTGGTGAATATTTCAAATATACTTTTTTCTCTACAGTGAGTTCATTTAAATACAAATATATTTTTTGAAGTAAAATGAGAGAATTGACTTAAAGGAAGATTTTATAAGAAAACTCAGTTATGGATGGGCAGAAGTACAGGAATATTTTTAATAAGATGCTTTTAGTGCCACTTTTCATTTGAGATTTCATTTAATGATGAATTTTTAATGCTCTGAAGGAATAAAACTAACCAGGGATAAAGGTTTAGCTTCCGAGTCATTTCTGTCAATTGACTAAGTATGTGGACCTCGTACACCCTAAATCAGGTGTCATGGATTAACCCGTAACTGGATATGAGAGTCAAAATGACTCCGTGTTGTTCTTTGGCTCTGATTATCTTATGTTTTTTGTCCTTGAAAACAATTATCTCCTCAATACTTTCAAGTAGTACTTTTACCAGTATTTTGGGAGAAGTTCAAATTTGAACACATGCGTATAACCGAGTTATTCTTTTTCAAAGTTTTCGTTGATATTTGTGGAATCATTGACTCCACATCTCTGAAACTGTGATAGAAAAAATATATAATGCACCAGTTACTTTCTACACATTTCGCATTGCAATCAGTATTGTATTCTACAAATTTTTGTTAAATTTTAACAGTTATTAATGTTAGTGTCATCCCATAATATATAAACGAAATAAGCATTCATCAAAAGATTGTTTTGGTTTTTTTCTTATAATATCTTTCCAACATTTAATATTATAATATTTGGTATTCTTAATATTAATATTTTTAAATATTTTTGGTAATTGCATTATTTCTAGAATATGTTGCGCTTCCAAAATAAATTCCAATGCTGTTTATAAAAGACAAAAAAGGAAAAATTAAAATGCAGTCTTTTTGACTCCATGTGGTTAACCTCGTAAGGAAATTCATATCTCAAGTTACGGGTTAAGCATTTTTCTGATGGCATGTCACGGTATCGGAAAGAGTTCCTATTAAGGTGTCTGCCTGATCATTCAACTGTGATTTAAAACTTCAAAACCTGTTTCAAAACAAAACCTCGTATTGAACTGACACGGGCTAAAAAATAAAATAAACAAAGTTGCAGAACAGTTATATGAGACATAGTGAGGTTTTTTGACATTTGAAGTAAGTGCTTACAGAAATTCACATGGCATATGATAACTAAAATTAACATTCATTTTCGTACAACACTTCTTTAAAATCAGTATCAGTTTGGGTCAAGGATGTCATAACAAATCTTGCTTTTGTAAAAGTAAATCTCAGACAAAAATTTCAGACATATGAAACAATCCTAAATGTATTTTATGGAAATGAATAAAATGCTGATAATGAAAACTTTATGATGCAATCTGCATCATACTTTTGATAAGATCATATATGATTATGAAATAACATATTATTTTTTCCTATTCAAATTATAAATCACGTGCCTTTCCAATCCATGGTAACATTTATTTAGTCGAAGTGATAACAAAATTTATTTGTCACATTCAATTCAGTCCAACTTCTTATCATCAGAAGATAATACGGAAATAAATCAAAACAAGATTTTGAATTCAATTTCCAGACTACTATAATCACATAGAATTCTCTAAATTGTTCAAAGGTCATGAAATTTTGAAAAGTTTTTTTTTTGTAATGTATGCTAATTTTTGCAATCTTGTAACTTTTCTTTCAGTTACAAGATTTCTTTCATAAATTACGCATGTTTGATTGTTGCATGTGAAAAAAAGTGTTGCATCATTATTTTTTATTGTTTTCTATTTGGAAAAATGGTAAACGAATTTTGTTGGAAGGATTTTTTTTTTCGTTTTACTTTCATTTTTCTTCATCAAAATATTTAAAAATGAATCTAAAACTTCAAAATAAATAGAATATTTTTTGTAAATATAAAATTTTTTCGACAAATTAATTTAAAAAACAATTACTTAAAATGCCCTTCTCTCTTCTTGAAGAAATAAATTATTTAAAAGAATCATGTAGGAAAGAAATTTTTTCTCAAAATAAGTTCATCCGCTTAATGATAAATAAAATTTATAAAAAAAAATCTTTAAAATTTTGTCTTTAGTAAAATTAAAAAACTTCTGATTTGAATTGATAAAAATGATAAAAAGCCTGTGCTAAATGCAGTAAAGTTAACTAAAAAGAATTAGAGAACCTATTGAAAAGTTAAGGTATTATTTACTAACTATGTGTTAGAATGACTATTTCTTTGTTCAGTTCTTATGATATGCCTTTTTAACTACAAGAATAAAGTTTATTTACTTTCTTGACAAGTTAACTCTGAATTTTCGCATTCATTCTAGCGTTCATTTTTTCCCCAAAGCATATTTTATTGTGAAGAACTTTTTATTACCCTTGATTATAATATATATATATAGAAAATGAGGGCATTAGCTCCAAATCTGAGTTCATAAAAATTGAAATTGGTTAAAAGAATAAACATATATGTAAATTATCAAATTTTATTATGACTGTAACTAATACTATATTCACAATTTCTCCATATAATAAAAATAAATTTATTACCATGGTTTACGAAATTCTAAAAAAATATTCTGTTAACTGAAGATTACAAACAAATATATAACAAAGACAAAAATTATAAGAAATCTTAATTTGTGAACGAAAACATTGCAAAAATTCTGAAAAATAAGCCAAAACTGATAATCCTGCATCCCAGAAATTGCCATTGAATAAAACATAGAATAAAAGAAAAACAATTTGTTCCAGATGAAAGAATATCTGAGTCAGTCACTTTGATTTGGTTTTATTTGTTACCTTATCTGGGTTAAAAGGCTATAATGCTTAAACATTCATTAAATGATGCATCTTTTTTCCTTTTTATTGTTCGTAAATTATTTCCTACTTTGATGTTGCGAAATGGAACAGACACCCTTCTTCAAATCTTTCTTGTGGTACCTATGATAACATAACTAATCTTATTTGAACGGTATTAACATCACATTGTGAAGCGCTTCAAGGGTTGTGTTGGAGCTAACTGTTCCGTAATGAGATTAGGTCAGAAAGGTGTGATGTTGTCAGACGGATGAATTTGCAGATATTTTCCAAGCTTTATCTTTATGACAGAGGGAGAACGTTCAAAACTTTACATGCTATCTACATATGTACAAATCAGTTCCGAACCTAGAACTCTTTAGCCTTAAATTAGCCCGTACCGCTAGGCACCATTCCTGATTTGGAAAATATACTTTTCTGAAACTTGACTTCAACTTAATCTCTATTCCTTAAACCTTTAAATTTCACTGCATCTCTTGAATATTTTTTGTCTTGAACAACTAACAAATAGAGTTTCAATTTCTCTTTACAATTTAGTGGGAAAGTTAATATAGTTTCACATGTAAATAGAAGCTCCTATTTTTCAAAATTATTTCAATTTATTTGAATTTGTTACAGATAAAAAGGTAACGATTTTATATAAAAAAGAAAGACAAGTTTAGTTAGTTAATCTTAAGTTGTATGTGTTTGTTAATGAAAATATCAATCTTAAGTTGTATGTGTTTGTTAATGAAAATATCATATATATATCATGACGAAAAAAACCATTTTATATAAATTAAATCTAATTTCTTATGAAGAGGTGAAAAATTCTTGAATTCAGACAGAATTCCTTAAGTTAGTTATACGCTGACTGAAAGAAATAATAACCCTAGAATATACGATTTTTTTTTTGCAAAAAATATGTGTTTTGAAAAACTGTATATAATTTAAAAAAATTATCTAAAATTTTTTAATTAATATGTTTTGTAAAATTTAAAAAAAGTTAAAATGTGCTAAATGGCTACATTATAAATTAAACAATATCCCGCTGTCACAAATCATATTATAACAATTCGGCAACAAAACTAGAAGTTCCTTTTTACCTATATTTGTATTTACGATGCATAACAAATATTTTGAAAGTATTTTTAATGGTAGAATTATTCATACAATAGCCATCTTAGTTAATATTTTTTAAGACTCCAGTTTAAATCTAAGTTTAGTACCTCTATTGCCATATATCGATTTTTTCTCTAAATGTTTATCAAAAATCAGTTAAAAAAGAATTTACAAATAATCATTGCCGCCCTTTTGAATGGTCATGTGAATTACAAATAAGAAGGTAACTATTCTCATCAAGAACAAAGCAGCGAAAAGGAATATGCACATGAAGAGATGATTTTAATTTTCTACTTTTAGGTTAACACAAATTCTTTAATTTGGAAAAGAAATAGCATTAACTATCAATTTGGGCAATAGATTTCAGTTGTTTTAACAAAAATAAGCTTTATACATTTCATTTTCACTATTGCTATATAGTAGAAAAAATCCTAGTTCTGTTTTCTTTTACTGTGTACGATAACCAATATAGAAAAAAATTTTAGTCACAGAGAAATAATAAAAATTGACACTGAAAGTAAATAAAATAAGAAAGGAACTATCTATAATTAATCAGCTTGAATTTTTACCTAAGTAGAAAGGAAATATCTAACAGAAGTAAATGTTGTGAATATCATTATGTTTTTTTATCCAAAGAATTAGAATGTTTGAAAGATATAGGCCATCTAGTTTATTGTGAAATTTATCTGTTCTTCCCAATATTAAAGATGAAGTAATATTGATTATCTATTACAATATTCGAATGAATATTGTAATAGATATTCAGTGTTAATCAATATTCAGTGTTAATCAAGATATTTATATATTGGAATTATAGAATTACTGAGTGAATTATGAAGATTCAGGTTTTTTAATGCTAATTAATTATAATTTTTATTATTTTGTTTTGACGGCGACCTGGCCTAGGTATAGCGCGTCTTCCCCTAATTCTGGGCATCCCTGGTTCGAATCCTGGTTCGGAACTGTTGTTCTCTTTCCTGTGTTCTATCTGTGAGGTGTGTGAAAGAGCGACCCTGTAAAAAAGTGTTGCGCAAGCGAATGTTTGTGTCATCTTCATATGAGCTTGAAGCCAGACTTTTGCCCTCGGGTGCTCAGGGGCCTTGGCCCTCAGAAGTTACTGCACACCCGGCTTAAATCGCCGACAGTTCGTCAGAAGGCTTGTAAAGTGTCATAAGTAACAACAACATCATTATTCTGTTTTGAAAAACCTAATTTTTTTTTATTGATTGGAGTGGAGAGTTTCCAGGTTGGGCTGTTTACCTTAATATGTGGCAGAGGATTTGTTTCAAGATAAGCACTCTGTTTTATAGTGAGAGGTTTGAGTATCTGTATATTATTGAAAGGAACACATTGGTTTTACCCCATAATTTTGTTCAAACATTACACTTGAATGAGTGCTAGTTTATCATTTGCACCTTTTAAATTTCTGTTATTCGTTCATTAAATTCCTGGAATAATTTATTGCAGGAGGATGTTAGAATTCCTCTAATATGATGAAATTTGAATGAATATGATGAGTTTCAATGTATGTTTTGGATTATTAGAAAATGATGATTATGAGACCACTTAAAAAATCTCCAGTAAGCATTTCAGTTAATATCATGTATTCTTCTTTTGAAGGCAACGATTCGCAACGCAATATTTATCATGTTATGTTTTTGACGAAGATACATTATTATTTATTCCTTTTTTGATGTAAGATTGAATTAAATAAATATACATTCTAATGCAATGACACAAATTCAAAAACTTCCCATATGACACAACATTGTGAAATATTAGATATAATAAAACACATATTCTGTATAAGTATGCGTAATCGTATTAAAATAAATATAAAAAAATATCAGCATATGGAATTGTGGTGAAGAGCTTATAAGCCCATTAACAGCGACGAAACAAATGCAATTGCTTTTGTTTTGTGGTCTTGTTACTCGGCTGCGAAACACAAGGTCCCAGGTTCTATCCTCGCTCATATCAATCCGCTACATTAGTTACCTCGGACGATGAACCTTCAACCTAAGTACAGCTGTTGTGGCGCCATCTACCCACAGCAACCCAAAGTCGTCAGACTCACTTGACGCAGCAACACAAAAGTAGTCAGACTCACTTGGCGCAACAGCATCAGCATCAGCATCAGCAACCACACACGCTGGCCATAACGCTTGGCGCAACTCAAATGGGTACAAGCACAATAGACTCAACAGTTAATACATCACCACTCAGCAGCCATATCGTTCGTCTCACCTCCGACTCACTGGAGGGAGAGTACTGTGGTGAAGAGCTTATAAGCCAGATAACAGCTACGAAACACATGCAATTGATTTTGTATTGTGGTCTTATTACTCGGCTGGGAATTTCAAGGTCCCAGGTTCTATTCTCGTTCATAACAAACCGCTACAGAATAAAGGGAAGAGCTATCGTGTGTCTGAAAATGAAATCACGAAAATAACAGAATGGAAAAAATCGAAAATTTCCAGATAGCTTTTTTGAGACTCATTAAAATTTCTTCTTACAAAATGATGGGTTTTAAATATTCCTTTAATATGGATTTTTCCCTTCTAGATAACAATGCGAACACTGTAAACTAGCAATTAAATAACAATATATTTGCTTATAATTGTTATTCCATTCCAAATGAATAACTTTTTAACACTTACCCTTATGAAAGTCAAAAGTTTTTAACAATTGCTTTTTAGTTTCTGTATAATATGTTAATAAGAAAACAAAAGAAAAAAAAATTCTGATGAATACGCAAGAATCGGGAGAAAAAAAATTCAAGAAATGCGTTATTGTTTTAAATCATAGAATGCTGTTGAGATTTGGAAATCTTCATCTCATTTCTTTCTAATAAAATTTATTATGAAATAGCCTCATTGTTAAATTACAATTCCACGTCAATGTGCCGATAGCAATCCGATTTCATCTACAGAATTATGTTGAGGTATGTTAAAATTTTTCTTTCTTATTAATATGTTGCGACAGATGCATTACTCTATCTTCTCTTTTGGATAATAGATGGCGATGCCTGATTAGCTACGCATTCCACAGCGCATTGCGATTGTTATAAGGAGATGATGCTATTCTGTTAAGAGGCGTGTGTGAATGTCTTATCTTGTTTTCGTGTTTTGTGTGAAATGTGATCATTAACACTAGATTTACCAGACCAGTCATTTTGACTGGTCGTGCAACTTCAATTCAAAATTCCTGCTACATTAAACATTTGCTTTCCAAAATGATGTTAGGACTTTTGTAGCTATAAATAGAGAATACATTTTATGAACTTAATTTTACTTTATATATGTTAGAAACAAATATATTTTTTTGTTATAACTATTTATACCAGTGCCAGTCAAAATGACTGGTGAATGTTTCTATAAAGGAATCATGAGACCGTGGAAATACAAATAGTGCCCATACGTCTTTTGTTCAATACTTTATCGTTATCGAGCCGATTTAGGTGATTACGGTGTCTTTAGGATTTTTTTACGAGTACTTAGTCCAAGTGATCTCCAAACGTAATCATTCATCTTTACCCATACAGGTAAGAAGGTAAGAAACATTTATGTGTATTTGAATATATTCAAAAATATATTCTTCGGCAAGTAGCCTGCCTGCATATCGTCAGCCCCTGAAAATGTCAAAACGAATAAAGGTTTCTACATATTTAGAAAATGCAACCAGCATACCTCAGGATTGTTCAGATGTGGAAAGTGAATTATATGATAGCGACGGTGAATTATTAGATACACAAATTGATCCATAAGGCAATGATGAAAACAGTGCTATTATACAAAAACACAACAGGAGAAAATATCTCACGGAACGACTTTCTGTTTCGATTAGCAGAAGAACTTGCTTCAGAATATCAGACTTCAAGGACTAAACCATACGAAGCTGATATACCAACTACAGGTGGCACGGTTTCTGTACACAAATGGTGTCAAATAGGATACTGCAATAACAACAAGACTACAAATATTTGCAATAAATGCAAAAAAAGTCTATGCGGAAAGTGTACAAGTAACAAAATCTTCATATGTAGAAATTGTGAGCCTATAAAAAATTAAATATTTTGTTATTTGAAGATGTCCATAAATCCATTTTTGTATAAAAATTAATATTGTTAAACCCTTTTCACCATTTTTTTAAGAATGAATAAAGACTGGAAATCACGATGAACATTTTTTCTTATACACCAGTCATATTGACTGGTTATGGTAGAAATAGATATATTTAAATGGGTGGTAAATCTAGTGTTAAAGAAATGGGCCCTCTGAAAACAGGGGCCCTCTTGCTTCCACTGCATGGATCATAATGATCTTCATTCCACCACATTGGCGCCCAACGAAAAAGAATTTATGTGCAAATGATAAAACAAAAGTGAAGTCGTCCCGACGATCACAAGAGCATTCTCATTCCACCACATTGGCGCCCAAAGATAAAGAATTTCTGATGCAAATATTGAAACGTGTCACCCTGACACATCCCATAAATCCCCCCCCCCTTCATTCCACAACATTGGCGCCCAATGAAAATGTATTTCCGATTAACTGATGAAACGAAAGTGAAGTCGTCTCGACGATCACAAGAAAATTTTCATTCCAGCATATTGGCGCCCAATGAAAAAGAATTTCTGATTAAACGAACGTGACACATAGAATATTATTTCCTTGAGGCCGGGATAACCTGGTTGGTTGGGCGTTGGATTTGCGTCCCTTGGGTTCCGAGTTCGAACCCCTCAGATTGTTCCCCGTGCGTGTGGTGGCTGGTGCACGTATAAATCTGTCGTGGTCACAAAGTCGACAGTAATACCACTAGGGATTCTGGATCAGAGCTGATCGCTCTCTGATTCAGGTCTAAATTACGATCTGTGGATGAGTGAAGGAAATATGTGAATGAAGTCCACCCCGTGAAAAGGCTTGTGGTGTGTGTGTAGATGGCGCTACGGAAAAAAAAACAAGAGACGCACTCTTGGCTTAAAATCACTGACTTCTAAAGTCAGTGTGCTTTTCTATGACAGGTGCCATTAGAAACAACAATAACATAATTTTTCCCATCCCAGTAAGTTATGAAAGGAAAGTGAAACATGTCATACTAACACAAAGCATAATTTTTCCAGACTATCGCAAGAAAATTTTCCTGTCACCGGTAGATTATAAAACAAAAATGAAACGTGTCGTCCTGACACATAGAAAAATTTTTCCCATTCCGGGAACGGTTCATCATTGTGTTCCAAATATCCAATCCTCTAAAATAAATCAGCGTCTGCCATCTTCGTGTCGTTGATGTCTTAAAGAACATTCTAGTCTTAGGTTTAAATCCTAAACGGACAACAGATGTTGTCTTATGTTGCTCGTACGCTCTTGTAACTAATTTATTTGTGCATCTCTAGCAAAAATCAGCATTTAAATCCAATGAAGAAAGTGTGTGTTTTTAAATTTACAGCACGAAAAATTCATCATTAATCAGTTTTGTTTGATCATTCCAAATAGATCCCAGACAAGTGTCACAACACTTGTGCATTTTTTTTTGTTCAGCTTAAACAGCATCCAACATCTGATTCGTTGAAATACAACATTCCTTCATGTTTGAATACACCAAGAATTTTCGTTTATTGCGAAATGTTTTATACTATTTAATACTTTTTCTGCAATTCTATATGTTAAAAGAAATTTTTCCATGATGCTAAATAATTAAATTTCAAGATATTGTTTAAATTGAATATTGCACTATATTTTTAAATTTATTAAACCTTTTTACAAAATATTGTAAGAAGTTCAGTACAATAATTTCTAAGTTACTTCTGTTTTCACAGCATATTCATTGTTGCAAGTTTATATATTGAAATATCTGTATTGCTTTGTTATTTAATCTCAACCATTGAAAAGAACGTAAGAACATATTTTTTAAATAATAATATATTCAATATGTTAATTTTCAAGTTGTTATTGTATTTTTGTATTTTATTTAAGCACGAACTAACAGTCTGACTGTGTAATTTTTAAAAATCACAATTTAGATGAGATGTTTGGAAATAAGTTCAAATATTTTTCAAGCAAAGCGAACTGATACTATATGTTACACGATAATAATATGATATAATAAAAATATCTGTAACCGTAACAGTAAACACTCTAAACTGCAAAAAAAGTGAGATGCAATAGAAAATGGATTGATTGCCAACCCGCGGAATAAGCAGCTGGAATTATTTATCGTACTTGATATATTTCTTGGTCCATAAGTTTGAGAACGGAGATCAAAACTGTCTGTTCTCGTTTTATGATACCATTTTATGTGCCTTTGAGCCTCATTAAGTATTCATGATCTCTGTCACTCCCAAAGTGATTATTCTAAACAAGTATTGAATATATTTTCTTTTGTCCAGCTGTATGATATTTTGGTATTATAAAAGAACAGTTCTCAGAGGTTTATTTTATTTTCAGAGTAACGATTCAGCATCTGCCCTCTTTTAATCGTATAAAGTGTGAAAATTTATTTCTGATTCTCAGAATGTTATTTTTTGGTTAAGAATTCTGAAGAACTAAATTCGTTTTCAGTATTTATGCAAATTTAATCGCAGTTGTTTGTTACTATATCAAAGACATATCTTTTTTGTTTGATTGTCAAAATTAGACATATGCTTTTCTTTTAAAAAGTGTGTATGCATACTTGCAGTTAAAATTAACAATTGAAAAAAAATTGTATTTAATTTCTGTCATTATGTGTTGCTTTCGACTAAAATACAAACGCATAAAATTGTTTTGAACATAAATAGTTTTTTTCCATTGCTGAATATATATATATATATATA
>JAPMOR010043355.1:8857-39289 GCA_026543865.1 Argiope aurantia
ACAATTGAGCAATCTCTCTGACACCTTTACCATCATTTTGATATGCGGAAATTTGCCCTTTTTGTAAATCATTCAAAGGTATTCCTTTAGGCATTTCTGAAAACGGAGAAACAACGTAACTTTTAATCAAATTAGATTTTTTTGACAGAAAAGGATAAACAAAGTACAAAATCACTATTTAAATAAAGAACAACTCACTAAATTAAATATATTAGCAAGTGTCCTTCTACTTTTCTTACTCATTGGAAATTATATATACTAATTTTCTTAATAATATTAGTGGTAGATGTTTAATTTTTGCCTAAAATGAAAACAAGGGTCATTAAACTAAATCTGCGTAAATATCTGGTAGTTAGGAGAAAATAAGAGATATTAATTGACAAAAAGACACTGTCCTTCTACTTTTTTTACGCAGTGTAGAATGAAAAATAAAGAATATTAGTTAAAATTTTCCAAAAATTTACAAGTTTATTCCAAACATTTCTGGAATTATTCCAGAGCTTCACTTGACTTCAAAGGTGCACAACAGTTTTCCTTAAAATGAAAGCAGTTGCCTTTATCAGATCCTGATGTAGTAAAATATTGCATAATATTTATATTCAAAAATATATTTCAATTTTCAAAAATATATTTAGCATTTTTAACCCTTTAAAGGGCTATTTTTTTTCTAGTCATATTATGTTAAAATATTTTTAGGCTTGAAATTAGAATAAGAAAAGGGATTCATTTAGCTTATTAGATAAATTTAATTAATTTGGTTAATTAATAAGTGACAAACCAAGACATCATTTAGTGTGAGATAAAGAACTGAAGCATCTAAGTTTCTGCCTTTCTAAAAATATTTGTCAATTTATACCAACCTACATAATTTCATACAAAGATTGATAAATTTGGTGGGAAGCATACTTCCCACAGCCTTAGAAAGGGTTAACTGATAAAATTTCATTCTAAAATAAATGGACTGTATGCCAAGAGAAGTTATTTATATCTGATTTGTGAAATGATTTTCTTTTTTTTTATTTATTTGTAATTAGAAATTTATTTGTAAATATATGTACATTTGAGCATCAATCAGAAAGTCAAAACACTAACACATTCTTCAGTGAACCTTTGAATTGTGTAACCACTATTAATTATCATGTAATTGCATCAGTATTTCATGCATATTATTATATATTTTGCTGTGTATGTACATGTTCAAGCATTAGTTCAAGTTTCATAGAAATTGTTTTCTAAGAGAGATATTTGTATTCAACATCCTGTATTAATTCAAATTTTAAATCTTAACAGTTTTTTATATCAAAAATAAAATATTGATGTTTTTTACAGCTGTGTCTAAAATAAAGAAAATGCATACATAATTTTGTGAATTCCATATAATATTTGCACTTTGAATCTGCCATATCAATTCCTCTCTTATGTTTATTATATCTTTTAAAAGATAGTGAATAGTTAACATTTATTTTGTCTGATCGTTTTTGTCTTTTAACTTCTGATACTCCATTAAGCAATTTTATTGAGGAAACATGTTTTTTGTCTTTTGCTTTGGATTGTTGCTTTATTACATTACTTCACTACTACTATGTTCAGGTTGTAAGCAAGCTTTCATTTTTTTCATCTATATATTTCCTTTTAACTTTGATTATCTCGTGCACATATTGGCCATTCTTTTTCAAACCTTACATGAAAGATATACTTGTGAAGAATGTGTCAAAAATATGTCTTTTTCTTTCAGTATTTTGTTTAAATGCAGAACTACATCATGACCTAATGCAGTTTCAGATTTTACAATTTTGTATCTTATAAAATTTGATTCCAGCTAAAATTGAAAATGCATAATGCCCACATTTTCAAGTTATGTTTCTTAAGTTTCAGGACCATATATTGAACAAAGCCTAATCTTCTTTTCTATTTAATTAGGGCTTCATTCACTGAAACCTCCTTGTATATCTTGAAACACTTTCTAAATTTCGTTTTATCCTTGCAAACAAAAGTTCCAATTTTTTAATAAAAGAAAATTCACTTTACTTTTACATTTTCTCTTCTTTTAAATTCTGTCTTCAATAATCCAAAAATACAGACAGATAAACAATGCTAGTGATGAGTAAGATGTCAATATTTCCCAGAATTTATCTGCTTTTACCTGTTTCTAGTTTATTTTTGCAAGATTTCTTTTACATGCAAAATTCAGTATATATATATATAAATTCATTTTTGTCATCTCACAAAACCATTGGGAATCAGTAGCTTGAAATAATGTAATGGAGTGAAACTAGGTGGCAAGTTATGAATATAATCCTCAAAAGGTTGCTGCGTTATCTTTTCATTTTGCACATCCACAAACCCAAACAAATTTTTTCTAATATTTATTATCCGTTTTATTTGTATAGACTTTTTCCGAATTAGTGGCAATTTTGGGTTTGTTCTTGATTGTGGAAATCTCATTGAACTTTAAAAACATCAAATTCGTCCATTCCTCAAAATCATGGAATTTTTTATTTTTTTAATATACACGCAATGATCAGAGTTAACAGCTGCAGGAAAACTTCAACTGTGCAAGATCTAGATATGCTTGTGTTTAACAAATTTATACTTTGACACACTTTGAGAGCTATCTGTGAAATCTCCTTTTTCCCCAAACCCATCTGAGTGAATATTTTGCAATGAGCAAAGCATGTTCCTTAAGTATTCTATCAGTCTTTCTTAATGAAAGTTAATTGGGAACCTCATTCATTCCCCTGCCCTTGTTTCAATGAATGGGTACCTGGTGGCTCTCAGTACGAGTTAAAGAGGGAAACCAAACCTGCTTAACTGAACAGAAGAATTGGAACAATTTCTAAAGCTGTCAGTATAATATCAGAAAATCCATGTAAATCATTCTTGTTTAATCTAGATTATTTTTCTTGTAAAATTTTTTTTTATCAGTACCTTCTGTTAATGATCTTGGTACTACCTGTTAATATGCCACATTGTCTATAAAAAGGCCAACTTTCAGTTGAATTTTCTCAATCCTTTATTTATGTCTGATTTTATAAATTTTCTTTGAAACATTTATTTTGGCCATTTGCATTTTGAAGGAACTAACAATCAGTGCTGCAAGTTAAATTATACTGCGCTGTTCCACATAACTTAAATTTTTGAATAATTAAAGTTTTAGCTAATAAAAATAATTATTAGATATTTGACTTTATATAAATAAGTTTTAATAAACTGTAATTAATAATTTTCAATTTCAATTGAAGTTTCAAAATAATTTTTTAATTATGTTTCCTTTACTTCTTACTTTTGACTATACAACAATTTATACAACTTAAGCTGATGGATATATATATATATATAAGCATTATTTTGTTTGAAGCAGAAGGCAGGTTTGAAGATATTGATGAGACATTTAATCTTTTTTAAATTAATTTTAATATCCATTCCGGGAAAGCATAATTATTTACAAGCAGAGACACAGACAAGGCATGTCCACCACAGTGCAGCACAAAAGCAGAAGTGGAGACGAAGAGCGAAATAAATTATCCCTCGTCTTATATAACATGAGATTTTGATAGGGAAAATATTTCTTCATAGTGCTAATATATTAATAAGATTCTGATGGGGATTTCTGACACATGTCAGTCACAAGTAAGGGAAACACAGAGATCTTTTAAAAAGAATGTGCTTACTGGACAGTTTTCCATCCCTTCACGCTGAGCGTGTGAAAGTGTTGGCGTTCAGCCGATTCAGCAATTTTATAAAGCTTCTCTTGAATTAATTAAGTAAAGAAAGTGGAATTGGATCACGAAATAAGAGAATGGACTTTCTAAAGGCTAAATTAAGATAAAACTTTGGCAATTAATTAAATTGAAATTAGAGTTAAAATATCATTACATACAGTGGTGGCCAAAATTGTGGACACTTTTGAAAATCGTTATGTTTTCTAACTTTGTATGCTTATAGAAAGTGTTACATTTCACAAAATGTAAAACTCTTACACATCATTTTAAAGAGAATTAAATGCTGATTTCAATACACAAAGCAAACTTCAAATATTTGTAATACGAAAAATGTTATTTTTACTTTAATCTGAATAACAAACAAAGTGATGAGGGGCCGCAGTGGCCTGGTGGTAAGGTCTCGGCTTCGGAACCGGAGGGTTTCAGGTTCGTGACCCGATTCCACCGAAGAACCGTCATGTAAAGGGGTCTGTTGCAGGTTAAATCCGTCATGACCAAACGTCCTCCCGCTGGTGTGGTGTGGAGAGGGGAGTGCCAGCTCAGGTGTCGTCCTCGTCATCTGACCGGGGTTCAAAATTACGAGGTCCATCCCAAAATAGCCCTAGTGTTGCTTCAAACGGGACGTTAATATAACCAAACAAACAAACAAAGTGATGAAGGGGATTGTAATTTCTAGCTTTCCTGGCAAATCACTGTTCTTGTTCTGGGAACGAATCAAATGTTATTAACTGCTAGCAAAAGTTGACATCGTGTTTAAAGTTGGAACAAGTCTTTATTGTACTTTTTCTGTAGAAGTATGACTGTTTTTTATGTAATTAAATTGCAAGTTAGAAGTTTTATTAAACCTTTTAATATATATAGTTGGAATTTTTGTAACTATTTCTAATATTTAGTCAAGAATCAATGACATCAAATAAAAGAATATATTGGGCTCCTAGAAAGAGAACTAAGATTATTGTGATACATGAATGTGGTCTTTCCTATGCTGAAATTTCAAGACAGGTGGGTGGTTCAGTAACCATATCTGGAATCCGAAAACTTTGTTTACGATATCAGGAGACAAATTCAATGAAAAACAAAGCAAGAAATGACTAAAAAAGATACACCACATCTGTTGATGAAAGAAAAATAAGAAGACTATGTCTGCAAGATAGAAGAATGTCATCAGCGGCCATCAGAATTCAATGGAAGGATGCTGGCATTTATGTCAATTCAAGAACAATCAGGAGAAAATTATTAGATGTTGGACTAAGAGGTAGAATTGAACGAAAAAAAAATCCTTATATCAATTTAAGCAGCGTATAAAAAGATTACAGTGGGCAAAGGAACGCATTAATTGGACAGATGATCAGTGATCACAGGTTATTTGGAGTGACGACGCAAACGTATTGTTATTCGGTAGTGATGGCGAAAATAGATAAGACATAGAATGGGCGAAGAACTACATCCTGAGTGCATTCATGCAACTATGAAGAATTCAGTTAGTGTTGTGATTTGTTCATGCATGTCAGCAGACAATATTGACCTCCTTCCTATTATCGATGGAACATTAAATGCAAGAAAATACATTGACACTATTCTAGAGTCAAAATTTACATCTGCCATCAGTGATCTATTTCTCAATAACGCATCATTTATTTTTCAGCAAGTTTCAGCTCCTTGCTACACAACAAAAATTTCGAAAGAGTGCTTTAGTACAAAGAGCATTGAATTGTTATAATGGTCAGGAAACAGTCCTAACTTCAAAATTATTGAGAACTTATGGCACCATTTGAAAACTCTTATACATATGAAGCGTTCGTCAAATAAAAGAAAACTAATTGAGGCTATAACTGTTTCCTGGTATCATGCAATAATTAAGGAACAGTTTAAAACTCATCAGCTCAATGGAACATTGTGTGAAGATGTAATAAAAAATAAAGGCTACCCTACGAAATACTGATAACTCATTGTAGTCCTCAGCATCTAATGTATCTAGATGGTTATTGCCACTTAACTTTTTCTATATTGCACATACAGGAATTTTGCTTTTTGTATTGATATCAGCATTATATTCTCTTCAAAATCATATATAAAAGTTTGCATTTTGAGAAACGTTACATTTTCTATAAGCAAAGAAAGTTAGAAAACATAGAAATTTCCGAAAGTGTCCACAATTTTGGCCACCACTGTATGTAGTATATAATATAAAAGTGTCTAGTTAAGATGTATATGCATGAGAGGAGAGTACTTTCGTATTTATTTACAAAAAATTACGGTACAATTTTAATAAATTTTTGTTTGTCATTAATTATCCTTCATTTTTTTAAATTTATTTATTTACAAGTTTTATTACAAAAAAATTTAGGCTTACTAGAAAAAATTTCATCTGTGAATAAAATAGTTAAAAACCTTGCTTCTACCATCTCAGCAGATACCTAATTATTGGCAGCACCTTCTTATTTTCGTAAAGTGTAAAAGCAAATACACTTTGTCACCGTATGTGCACAGCAGTAGTAAGTGTTACACATTTAAAAGACAGTGCTTAAAAATTTTTCCCCTGCTAAGGGTAACACACTATTTTTTTCATGCATTTCCCCCTAAAAATTGAAACTCTAGTAAATGCTATAAATTGTCAGTAAATTAAAGTATTAAGTGCAAAATCGAATAAACTAGTGATAACAATCATGAGTTATGAATATTGCTATTCCTGAGTACTTATGTATAAGCCATCCCTGCCTGTAATGAAAAATCGTTGACTAAAGGGGGTTCCCCCCCCCTGTTTCAGTTGAATGATTTTTTTTCAAAGAGAATATTTTTATTTTAATTGTCATTGGAAACATATTGCCAAATTAAATTAATACAATGTATGTAAACCAAACCTGTCAGTAGGTATATGCATTTGAATTATATACAAAAAAAAATGCATTTAGCTTAAATAATAATAAATTACTGCACTGAATTTACTTTTTTCTAATCTAATTTTCCAAATATCTGTATGTATATAGGAAGAGCTGCTTTTATAGGCATTGGTTTTGCTGACAGAGGGGATTCTTTTGACTTGAATGTTTCTTTGCAAGAACATTTTAAGTAAGTAACACAATTATCTTAGTTTTGTTGTATTTCAACTAATTGCTTTGTTTCTTATAGTCTTGTTTCTTGAAGATTAATTATTTTAATATCTCTACCAGAAGAAATTCACAAATTTCTCGAGCAGCCAAGCTAAAATTATGTATTATTCATTTATAAATGATGGTATGCACTTTTTGCATCTTAATAAAATGGAATATACAGATAAAAAAAACATTAAATTTTTTTTAAAAAAATGTAATTGTATAGATTTTACTTTTTGCTGTTAGTTCTCTTGACCAATATCATCCGCAAAACAAACATTGTAGCTACTTTAATCATATCTCTTTAAAACTGTTTATAAAGAACGTCAGCTTTTGCTGTTTTCTGTATAAAGATCAGTACAATAGGTGCACTTAAATGAATTTTCCTATCAGCAGGAATTGTTGACAACATCTACCTTACAAATTTAAAATATCTCGCATCATATTTTTTTATTTGCATATCGGAAAGTTATTTCTTTGTGAAGTAGATATTAACTCATTTTACAATAGGAATGCACAAGGGAAAAGATTCATATAGACAGCTTTTTGTTAATTGCTCAAAAAGAAAAACTTACTCATGAGAAAAACTGTATCTCATGATAATTTTAATTTGGATATTATAATGTCAATTTTGACATTAAATAAAGTCATGTGAGTAATCTAATTAATCCATGATTTCAAAATTATTTTCCATCCCACTTAATTTCAAAGATGCTTCTGCTTTAATTCAAAAATGAAAGCACTCCTAATAAGACAGTGGCAAAAATTTTCCAGTGCGGGTCAAGACACCTCCGATGGTGGGTAAGAGAAAATTCGTTAATTTAGTTTTAAAATAACACTAATAATCAATAATTAATTTCATATGTAAATTAAGGCAATTAAATATTTAAAATACTAAATGCTAGAATAAATTATTTGCAATAAATAACTATTTGTATCACATTTGAGAAATAAAAGTTCTATGGTCAAACAATGAGGACTAATAGAAAATGGAAATAACATAATCTCAAATGAAATGTACCACACTGATATTGGAAATAAATTTTTATGATATTATTTAATTATTATTGCAAAATAAAATATTAGCTTAAGTAATAGAAAATACTTACTAACCTATTGTTTAACCTAACTATTGAATGTTATATTATGCCTGTTGAATTAAACTCATTAAGATGCATTAATTAGATGCAGGCTATATGAATTTAAATCAGTCAAATCAAATGTTAAAGAATATTTGATTTGGATTATTCGCCAAAATAGTTAACGTTGATGAAATGAATAAATATTTATTTAAAATAAAGCTATTATTTCTCTATAAAAATTAGAAGAATGGTACCAAAAAATTTTAATTAACAAAAATTATTTAGGGCAGAATATTTCTTTTGATAAATTTCTAAATGTTAATATTTTTTTTAGCTAAAACTTTACACATTTCAATTCCTAAAACTAAATCAACTATAAGTTCTTTAAAAAGTAAGTGAACAACAGAGAGGAATATTCATATGATGTAAAATTCATGCGATTCTCCTAAACATTCCTTTGTAGATATAGGTTTTTCCACAAGTTTGGCTGGTAATAAAAGGTTACAATAGAAAATATATAGTTTTAAAAGATGAGTCGCATTTCTAAAATTAAATTACAAAATAAAATTATAGTTCATTAAAATTTCCAATGCAAGAAAGTAAATAAATAAATGAAATAACCTTTAATATACAGCCTTAATGCTAGTGATGTATTCTTTATTTAAACAACATGTCATGCTGTAAGGAAAAGCGAATCTTCTTCGAATTTAGATATATCTTATATAAGAATTGCTCGTTTAAATTTTATATATATATATATATATATACACACACAATATTATTTAAGAAATGACTCTAAAGATTTGGATCAAATTTTATATTTCGATAAAGTTTTGCTTTTTAAGTTTATCTATATAGGTGTCTTTCCTGAAAAAACGCTATTTTACACACACACAAAAAAAAAAATTATAACTAAATATTGACATGTGCCTGTACATGATCTGCATAAATGTGTCAGATATGGAGTAGTGGTTAAGGCTTTGGACTCTTCCATGCATTTTTCTCATGTTCGATCCTGTGTTAGATTTCGCTTATAATTTTGAACAAGCTATGGGAAAGTGTTTTATTTCGATTTTACAAAAAAATAAATAATAAAAACTTCCGAGCGCAGCTCTGTCTCCCACGTACTTGAATAAATTGAATTTCATTTAAAAAAATGAATTTTCATATCTATAAACAAGAAATCTACATGTGATATAATTGACCCAAAAGATAAAATTTTACAAATAGATAATTTCTTGGTCAAATACTTGTTTAAAATTATACATAACCTCTTGACAGCTTTGGTTGTATACAGTTAAATTGAATCCATCTTCAAAATGCTGTACATATTTTATGATTCATCCTAATAATTTAATATGCAATTTCTATAAAAAGTATCAAAAAACTCTACGAAAATAACATTTTATAATGAAATGTGCACTATATTGAAGAATAAAAAGCGAAAATCGTTTGTTGAAAAATAAGATTCTTTTATCTGAAATGTAGGCATAGACCAGTAACTGTAGCAGTTTTATTCGAAAAAATTGTAGACCGTTTTTTTTCCCCCACAGATGTGTTATTTATGTCATTTTAAATTATAACTCAAACGTCCTCAGCATTCCGCCATATACTTCGGTTTTTTTTGGGGGGGGGAGGGTAAGAAAATTATATCTTAGTAATCTCAGCATAGACTAAGAGATGGGATTTTAGATCAGTAAGAAGAAGAAAAAATTGCTTTATTAAAATTTTTATAGTTTGAATTACTTTATTAAAAGTCCAGTATAACTATCCCAACACTCCCTGAAAGGTTTTTCTCTTGCTACTACATGGGAAAAAATGCAGTAAAATAAAGATTTTTTTTTTTAAATTCTTTTTTCGGAATTACAAGAATATGGCAGATTCAATCTTAAAAATGGACAGCAAAAAATTTATTGAGCATAAAAATAAGGTGTGAAATGAATTAAATACCAGTATTAGCCAAAAGTTCGCCTCTCAATGGAGGGAAGATGTAGGAATTCACTCTGGACCTTTATTGAAGTGATTAAAGCAGTAAAATTTTAATTACAATTTTTTTCTAATTTAAAATTGCTTATCATTAACCTATGCGTAAATTTCTAAGATACCATTTTCTTAACCCTTGCCCTCCCCCAAAAAAAATATGGGAAAACATGCAGTAAAATGCTAAGAACATTTGAGATATCATGTATAAAAAACATAAATAAAAAAAAATTCTTAAACAATTTTTGTAATGTAACTAAAATTCAGTTTTACGTTATTATTCTATGGGTTGTGCAAATCATGCTTTCATCGAATAGGGAAAGCACAGGGAGTTTTAAAATCGTCTTAAAAAACCGGGAAAATGCATGGAAATTTAAAAAATTTCATAACAGCAGGGAATTTTAAGTTTTTTAGTTATTTTTTCCCATCCAAAAAATGCCGGTCCTTAAAAATTGTAAAAATGAAAGATCGTAGTTATAGCTTCCAAAAACGTAACGGTGTCATTTGCGATTGTGTAATGCGGAGTAACTGCGCGAAAGAATAGAATACATATCTCTGGCTGGACTATCAACATTCATTCAGCGGAAGCAGCACGGTGGTATTTAGTCTACCATACTTGAATTTATTGAATGGTTCGTTTATTATTTGAGAAGCGGTGAGCTCATTTAAAGTAGATTAGAGAATATTTTTAAATCGGCGAACTGCTCAAATTCCATATGTAATACGAATTGGACGGATTAAAAAAAAAAAAAAAACTATCCTGATTTTACTGTATGGGTTCAAGAATTTCCACAAAATCAGTTTGCTGCATACTGCTCGCATTGTAAGAAGATAATAAGCCTAAGTAATATAGGAAAACAGGCACTTGCCAGTCATGCCAAAAAAGGAAAACATACAAGATTACATGCAAGTTCAAAAGAGTTATCATTGATACTGGACTTAGTATATAAAAGGAATGACACGTCAAATCCGTGAACTTTTTAGTTCGAGAACAAATCATTTAAAGCTGAATTTTTATGGGCATTAAACCTTGTTGCCTCACATTCGTCCCTTAATGTTTTCACTGATATAGCAGATATATTTTCACATATGTTCACTGAAAGAAATAGCTAAAAAATTTAATTTTGTGCTATTTATAATTAAAGAGCAAGAAAGGTAATATCTCCCTCCCCCCCCCCCGACCCATTTATTTTGTCTTGCTAAATTCTAGATAATGAATAAAGGTAAACTGTTTTTTATTCTTCTGTATGTAAATATAAACCTTCTTTTAATATACTATTATTTTGCATAATGTTAAATTGTTGCTTCCTGTCCTAGATTTTTCCACTCCTTAACACTATAGTCCAATAAAACTAGCACATGAATGCTATTCGCGCATTTTCTCGCATCTTGAATATACGTACAGGGGAAACACGAGAAAAAAATATTCCAGATTTGAGTTACAACCCTGATAGAATGTATACTTACTATTACATATTTTATTTGTACCATATCTATATAAAGAGCATTTTGTCTGAAGTAGAAGTTCTTTGATTTTGAAATTGTAAATTAAAAATCACTAATTGGAGTATCTAGTAGATTCTTTGTTTTCAGTTTACTGTTGAAAGTTTTAAGAAGATAAGCGACGTATTTTTAACTTAAATGCCAAATATTTTTCTAAAGTTGAGATGCATTTGAAATTATTAAAGAATATGCTAATTAAATATACAAAATTTATAGTTTGAATTGTAATCAGGATTATTTTATTCTGATGTTCAGTGAATCAATAATTCTACAAGTGACTGATTTATATAATAATAAATAAGTTTTCCTTCATATTTTTTCAAGTTTCAAAGTCAAGCTTTTGTAAATATTTGAATATTAATCATTTTTAAGAGTTATTACATTTAAGTTATGGAGTTAGTGTTTGATAAAAATTTCTTGATTTTTCAAATGTACTGCTAAATATGTATATTTTTTTATCTTCCTGCATTTATTATATTTTGTATAAAATAACCTTTTTTTTTTTGCAATTCTTTATTAAGTCTTACTTTTATAGGTTCTTTCTTTTATCAATTATTTTTCTTGCTTTTGTAGATGGCTTCAAACTAGTGAGGAACTGGAGAAAGGAATAGATTCTTCTGATAATAAGCCTAATTTGGATCTGGGTTTTAAAGAAGGTCAAACAATAACTATTAACATGAATATCAATGTAAGTCATTTTCCTTCATATGATTTTTTTTTAAAACTTTTCTTTCAATTGTATAATTTTTGAATACATCCATAATGATATAATAAGTTTTTAGCTTCCAGTAAAACTTGCCCCATTAATGCCCAATTTGCATTTCTCCAATATTTTTACAATAATTGTGCTGCTGGCGCTATCATTTAAATCCCTAGATTAGCAATTTTTGATGCTACTTCTTTCTGCTACTGAAATGCTATTCGTAAACATTTTTTCATAACAAAACGTAAGCTGTATAAGTTGTTCGTTAGTCAAAAAAAAATTATTTTTTTTTTTAAATAGCTGCATTATCTGATTTGAGGACTAGCGAAAAATTTTATAATTTAGTACCATAATTATCATATCTTTTTGTTCTATGTCTTAAAATAACTATTTTATTTGCTCATACTTTCTGCAAAATTGCTTACTATATTTTAAATGAAATTTTTCTGAACAATATATAAAAAAGAGAGGCAAGTTCGTAAAGGAAAACAGTCAGTATAATTTTTTGAGGCGGTTTCGCTATTCAGGCAGTGAATACATAGTCTTTTTTCCAAAATATTCACATCTTGAGGAAGTTCCCTATCTATTAACTCTTGCACCATACCCCGCCCCAAATCAAATTGCACTCTGAGAAAAAAGGTAAAAGGAGTATTTCCTAATTTTACATAGCCTGTTTACGTTTTAAGTACTTCACTGGTTACTACTGCTAGTGTTTAATTAAATACTTTTTTATCATTGTTATTAATCACTGATAATTTAGCAATGCATTTATTTTAATTCTAACATTTGTTCAAAAATAGACTGCCTGAAGTATTGAATTCCTAGGATACTAGTGCAGTCTAATTTTGAAATCTGTTATTAAATTTATTATTTTCAAATTTTAAGAAAAATGCATACTTTTCATTTTAGAAAAAGTCTAGCAAGCCACGCCCTAAAACTAGCTCCACCCCATTTAGTGGGACTCCTGGACTATTGCCTCCACCTCCAGGAGGAGTAAAATTGCCTCCTCCACCTGGCAATAGAAGTTTAAATCAGATTCCTACTACTCAGGCAGTAAGAAAAAACTCAGATTCAAATTCTGCTGTCAAAGATGACCTGCTATTAGACTTAGGGTCATTGAGTACGAGTTCAGAATCAACTGAAGCGAAACCTGTATCAGCAACTCAAAATTCGTCTTCTGACCTTTGGGGTGTTTTTACATCAGCTACAGGGTAAGAAATGCTTTTTTTTTTTTTTTTTGACAAAATTTATAAAATCTGTCTGTATGTTGTATTAAATTTTGCAGATCTTCAGATTTTTCTTTCCGTTATTCTTGGTAAATTATTTTGACCTTTGACCATATAATGATATGTGGGATCTGTCGCTCATTTCCTATACAGTCGTCAACCAAAATAAAATGGAACACCTCGGTATCTGTGTTATTTATTATCACATTTTCACAAAATTGATGTTGATGAAAATGGCTTAAAGGGGCATGTTTGTTGAGATAGGCAAGTTAATTAACATAGTTCACTAGTCTCAAAATCTTTCCATTAAGGAAATGAATATATTTTTTTAATCTTTCGATTCAGCAGCCTTTTTATGTTTGTGTTTTTTGCTGAAAATTCCGCCCAAAGAAATGTATGTTAACCTCAAAAATCGTACTGAGGATCGTATGTTAAGTAAATCTCGGCTTATTAATAGCAAAATAAGACTTTTTTGCTTTTTTATTCACAGGAATCTAGGAAGAATAAACTACACAATTCAGATTTATCCTTAATAGGAGTATGATTTTTCAAAATATAATTTTAAAAAAATATTGAAGCATTTCCATTACTTTTAAAATCATCATTCAACATTTTTAGTTCATTCGGCCGTAAGAATTTAACAACCATATTAGTTTTTATGGGAAATGAAATACATTGTTTAATCCTCCCTTTTTTAATCGCTGATGGGTGAGTGGCGAATACCATAAAAACATTTTAAGCCAATGAAATTATTGTTGTTTATTTAAAAAGTGTTAAATTTATTTTCTGGCGGAAACGATTGTTAATCGGATAGAAGATTTATAAGTTTTCATAAGGTTATTTTATAAAAATAAAAATATTACACGTGTGATTTTTACATTGTTAAACATTTTTTTAATAATTATTATATTCTAAGCAAATGTTAAATGTTTTAATTTATCTATTAATATTATAATAATAAAATTTTAAACTACAAAAATATTGCAGTAAGTAAAGTTAATTAGTAGGATGAAATTCCACTTATCGTGTTAAAGAAAAGCATGAAGGTAATATTTATGGTGATAAAACAATGTTTAGAATAAACCTTTTTTACTTGTCCTTAAACGAGTTAAATAAGTCAGAGAGCTGTAGTTTTCAAATAAATTTACCTGTAGATTTCAATGAATTTTCATGTTTCAGACAACTCTGGAGTCCAAAGAAAAAAAAAGTCATATTTCAATTACATCTGTCTGTCTGTGAGCATACTAACTCAAAAATGGAACATTCAGAAGGATGAAATATGTTATATGTTTTTTTACATCAAAATCAGTTTTAATGACGTTTTAATTAAAATCGTGTAAAAGAAGTCTATCTTACACCTAAATATGTACAAACATAATAAATAGTTTTTTAAAAAAAAGCTGACTAAATCAAACTTTGTATAGACTTAATGATCAGACTTTTATATCTGTGTCAAATTTTAAAATTCTAGTTCCATTAGAAATGAGTGGATTAGTTATGACATTCTTTATTGAACTTTTGTTTCGATCAGTCGAAAATATAGGACTTAAAAGGTATACTAGATTGAATGCAATTAGTGAAGAAGCTTAACAGAAGTATATTTTATAGCATATGGGAAAAATTGCAGAATTTAAAATCATGAATTCATTGAAAGTTCTTGATGGTTAACGTAAAACTTTTAAGTGTTTCTTAGCCTATTAATATTTATAGATTGGCATGCAATGTGTAAACTGTAATGTACCTTGCAAAAACCACTCATTGAACCATAAGCAGAAAAATTAATACTATAAAAAAAAACTACTATTAGAATGCCAGAGTAATAGACATTCTTTCTGTTATACAATGACTTATGCAATCAAGATAAATAAATTTAGGCCTGCACATTACCATTCTATAAATATCCATAGATGTTCCTCAAACTTCCTCTCAAATCTCAAACGATTTCATGACTGTTAATGAAATGGTAAGCTTTTATTAATCAAATATTATGCTTCCGTAGAAAGAACAGATCACTTTTTCTTCTGTGCTGTACATTCCAGTTGAATAAAAATCTTGTAGATAATTTAAATAATTTTATTTGCTTCTGAATTGCTGTTTGTATAGATGAATATATATGTTTGCAAAAAATTCATTTGTTTGTGTTGGATTGCTTTTGAGTATTATTATGAAATATTTTTTTTTTTTTACTTCCTTTCATAAGACATTTATTTATGCTATGTACCCAGCTAACAATTGATCTGGTGCTATACCTGAATAGATTATAAGTACTTATAACTTTGCATGCAAATATATAACAATTAGGAAGGCTTAAGTGGAACTTTTGTGTCAACTATATAGTTAATTTTTAGTTGAAAACTACCTACCTTTGGCTAGTTTCAAAAAAGAAATATTATGACCTAAAAGGAATAGTATGCTCTCTGCTTATCCCCTTTCATGTAAAAGGCATACATATTTCCTTTCTGACAGCAGAATAGTTATCATGTAACACGTTACATAGGGATTAATTCCATCAATATTTATTTTGTCTATTTTTTTTGTCATTTTCTTTAAATTTTATTTTTTAAAGTAATTGAAAAGAAGAAAAACTTTCTTTGTGGATTGAATTACCCTTAGAATTAGACTGTGGTGTTGTAAAATCAATTTGGGATTAAGAGTGCAATGCACATCCAATAGATTTTATAAGGCTTCCTAGGATCTTCAAGCATGATGCGACCACCTTTAACGCCTCTGTAAAAAACTGCCACTGGTTCCTTTACATATCCCAGAATCTTTTGAAATGTTTCATAATTTGCAAAATTATTTAATCAAGTTAACTATTTGTCATATATTAACATTATATATCAACTTGATTAAATGTTATATAACAATGCAAATTTCAAAATAAAATGTTCTTGCTTATAAGCTTACATAATTGTTCCATTGAGCCAAATGAAATAATATTCTTCAGATTAATCAAGTTTCATTTTATTTGCATGTCAAAAGGTCAAGAATATTTGTAGTTTGAGAAATATATTATTTTGTGTGTAAATATCATAGTTCACAAGCATTCGTGCGTGCGTGCGTGCGTATGTGTGTGTGTGTGTGTGTGTGTGTGTGTGTGTGTGTGTGTGTGTGTGTGTGTGTGTGCGTGCGTGCGTGTGTGTGTGTGATGCAGTTTTGTTATGAATTTAAGTGAATATAAGAAATAAATATAAGTGTTAATTAACTTAAGCTTATGAAATGCATTAAATAAACATCAATTTCAAATTTGGTATCAATTGCACATCTTCTAGAATGAAAATAGATATAATGTTTTAGCCCTTTAGAGGATAAACATTTAATTATTAGAATATATCATATGAATTGATTCCACTTCTTTTATATGTATAATTGTATATGTATAATAATGAAATTACTGCTACATGTTTTTATAGTTTCTATTTAAATATCTCATTACAAGTGTTTTTGTTTACTTATTTTTCTTCTTTATCAGTTATAATGTTAGTTAAGTAGTTTTTAGTGAAATAGTAGTCATAGATATATTAATATAAGTCATACATATATTGTCAGAGGGTGGACCTAATCATTAAAAATATTTGGAATATACCTCAGAAAAAGATTTAGTTGTTTGCTTTCTCTCAGTAATTGATTGTATAAAAAAATGTTAACTGATCCAAATTTCCATGTTACATGTAACTATGTTTCTTTTCTAGTTGTTATTGGTTTGTAAGCAGGATCCAACTGTAGTAAAAATTATTCATAATGCATGACCATTACAAGATTTAAGAATATGCACAAACATTTTAATGTATTACTTTAGTGTAATGTTCTCATTCTTATTACAGAAGCTCAACTACTGTTCAAGAACAGAGTGGTAGTTCTGAAAACTGGATTAATTTTTAATTGCAGTGATAGAGATTGTTGGATGTCAAAGGATTTATGTAGTTACAATATATTGTTTTGAGAATACATGTAGTATGTTAATAAATGCATTTGTTAACTTTATTATCTTTACTTTTTATGCTAGGCAATGCTTCTTTAAAGTGATGAATGTTACACTTTAGAGATATATAATAAAGTTAATATTCTTTCAATCTTGGTAATTAGTAGAAATAAGATGCTATTACTAAATGGTCTTTAGTCATAAAATGTTGATATGCATGAATTTTCATTATTTTTTTATACTGACTTATATATATTGCTTTGAATCGGGTTTTGTTCCAGAACCTTATGATAATGAAATAGTGCACAGTGCTCTAACAAATTTTATTAATAGTAAAAATGGTTTATTTTATTTTCTGTTTAAGTTTAATATTAATTTTATTTCTTTTATATTGTGCTTGAGATATCTAATTTCTTCCAGTCCAAAATTCGAGTGCATCTTTCATAACTGGTAACTTTACTTGTGACATCTATTGAAACAAAATTTTTATTGCATCATTGAAAATTAACAGTTTTATCAAAATGGGGTCTCCTTAAATAAATATTTTTCTAGGATTTTTTCATTTTAAATTAAATGTGTTTGTATTTTATTTTAGATGCAAATTATGTGATACTAAATAACTAGCTATGTTCTCACAAAAAAAAGACTGTATATCTCTTTATTATTATTATTATTAGGGCTTTTTAATGGAAACCCTTGTTTAAATTTTTTTCTTGTAGTTTCTATAATATATGATTTTGAAATTGTAACTGTAAACATCATGTAATTGTTTTATAGTTAAGGAAAGGAGAAAAGGAAAATTTTTAAATAATAATGGACTTCATCTCAAAAAAAGATTTATCTATTTATTTTTGGGAGATTAGTCTTATATTTTCCCAGTAATATCTTAAAATGCATGTTACATCTTGATTAGCTTTAATAAATATTAATGCAGTAAGGCTGTTTTAAATGGAGATGTTTTTTAATCATGGTATCTGCACATCCCTTGTTTTTTCCTTATAACGTGTTTGTAATCAAACATAAAGTTCATTTAATTCTGCCATTATTTTTTAAAACAGTGGTGTATATAGGCACTAACATGGTAACTAAAATTATGCTCTAATATAATGTGTTCAGTCCTACTGGTTGTTTTTTTTTTTTTTTTTTTTTTTTTTCCTATCACCATAACATGTTGAATGTTCTGTTGGGGAAATGAAAACAACTACTCTTAATTATTTATATTCAAACCATCAACATGTTCCCTTTGTCACTTCATGTACATATATTTTATAACATCAGCAGTAATAGGCCGTTGCGAAATAATATTTTTATTTTAAACATTTAACTTATGTATAAAAATATGCAGCTGTTTTGTATTACCCTGGTTTTGAATTTCACGTTACAATTATTGTTTCTAGTTTGTTAATCAAGCAATAAAAAAGAAGCTTTGCTTTCAAAAATTATTAATTATGTAATCATATGCAAATCAGTGTGTTTTTGGCTTATAAGCAGTATTGTTAATAAAGGAAAGTTGTATATGTATTGCTTCTCTTGATATCTTTTGAATGGTTAATTATATATATATTAATATTGCATTTAGTTCTGAAATTTAGAAAACTATTTGAGAATTGTGACAGTATTAATCTTTGCTTTAATGATTTGCATTTTTTCAGTTATATCTATCTTGTTTGTGCCGTTTTTAATGTTAGTTCTGATACATAATGCTATTTGTTGTATGTGTGTATTGAGAGTGACCTATAGCTTGTTTTTCTCAACTTTTATTAGATTTAATAATATATTTCAGTACTGAAGCATTAATGTTGGAGGTGGTGCCTTTAATTTTGTTCTGGACTTTTCAATGTATATTTGTTCTTACTACTTTCAGATAGATTATTCAATATAATAAGTATTAAGACTGCACATTAAAATAGTACTTTTATAATTTTCTATCTATTAAAAATTGTAATTCGTTTATTTTTATTTTATTTTTGTAATTAATTATTAAAATGTTAATTTTTGTTTTAAAATTTCATTGTGCAAAATGCTGTAGAAAATTAAAAACTACTATTTTCCCTACCACTTGTTTTTATTATAGTTAAGATTGCCAATTGTTGTAAATTTGCATCCGAATTTGTCTTTTATGCTTTGCAGTCTGTCTGAGCTCTTCAGAATAGTTTGCAAATCATTTATTTGCTAATATGAAATATTCGCTTTTTAACAAATGAAAGGCGTTAAGAATCAACACAGCGTTATATTAGTTTGTCAGTTATTTTAGTTTTGTATTGCATGTCCCCTCCCCTGCCCCTTTTTTTCTTTTGTTCTGTTAAAAAATTAAGTATATAGGCAGATTTATTTCCTTGTATGTATAGTCTTTGATGTAGTCTTGTTCTGAATATTACTTTTTATATTGTGAGAATTTTAAGCTGTTTTTTTTTAAATAATTATGCTTATGATTTTTTTTTAATGTTATATAATACTAGAGCAAAATTTTGATTCTGTATTTGAAATTATTAAACAATTTGCTTAGTTTCGAATGCATTCACTTGTATTTTTAATGTTACTTGATGGTCTTAAGTTTATATATGGATTTGACATCTTGCCATATATAAATATTATATTTACTCTTATTTTTATGGATATTATTTTGATGTGTATTATCTACCTTATATGTTCAAAAGTGTGACAAACAAAAAATAGTTTTGTCTAAGTTTATTTAAAGATTGTTGTATATATAGAAGAGTTTTTTCGATAATTGTATATTTGTATAAAATTTATTTCTTACATATAAACTGGTTTATGACAACTTTGTTAAAATTTTGATAGTAAAACTTTATTGGTTTGATTTTTAATCTTTAATTGCAGTTACAACATAAACTAATATGTTAGCTATTTACAATTACATCCTTTGCTAAAGAGTTTTCTTTTTTATGTATTTAGGGTTTATATTATGTTTGCTAATAATAAATTTTTATGGAATAGTTATTCTATCCATTAAGTATTTATTTTGTAGGGATAAAGTATTTCTAATGAATAATTTTTTTTTTAATTTTTAATCAATAGAAAATTTCAAGACTGTTGTTTACACTCGTTTTATTTCTTATCCTAGGTGATTTTGTCTTCATCTAAGAATATTTCTTAAGAGATTGCTTTCCGTTTTTATATCCATTTAAGTAATGTGTGTTTTGTGGAATTATGATTAAAAATATCATCATTCCATTATCTTTGTACTTAATTGTTTTGTTCATATGTTAAATATTAAATGTTTATTTAAATTATTAATATGCATTTGTATAGAACTGAAAAATATTTTCAAATTATATATTTTCAGCTATATTAAATTATTATTTATTACAAATTTTTGCAAGTTTGTATTTTATTCTTAAGAGGTTGAACATTATTCTATGTAACGGATCTCTTATATTAATTAATTAGAAATTGTGCAAGATGTTTTTTAATGTTATGTGCAATTTTTTTTCTCCGTACATTTTTTCTATACTGAAAAACTGCCTTGCAAATTTATCAGTTGCATTAATTTCTATTTTAACTGCATTGGGCATCAAATCACTTTTCAGAAAAAGAAAGTATTACACTGTAGATATACTTTACCCATATTCTTTACACCACATAACAATTTGAAATTCTTTATTTATTGTTGAAGATCATTGAAAAGCTTAAATGTATTTTTTATAAATCAAAATTGATTTTGTGATGTACCTGATTTATTTTATGTTTATGTTGAAGCCTTAAAGAAATATTTGCAGATTCGATTCAATTGTTAGCATGTGTTTTCTGAATGTAAGAATAAAAGAAATGAACTACTAATTCCTTGCCACATACATCCTATATTAAATTAGAAGATTTATGAGAGGATATCTGTGAGTTCTTTCTAACAGTCAAATAAAAATTACCATTTTAAAGGCATTAATGACCTATATTATTTTAAAGGAGTCAGAAAGTTTGTTAAATGGTCATCTCCATATTTATTTATCGTCAAGATTCTAATAATTACATCTATTTTTGATATCATAAATAAACGGAGTTTGGCAGCTTATAAATTAGGTCTCGTATAAATTTCCGTTAGTGTACATGAATATATTGAATTTTCACAGAATGATGATCCGTCTTGACATTGTTATTGCAATCATTTAAATAGGACTCTGAAGAGCAATTCTAAATTCTTAATCGGCTTTATTTTATCCATTACATTTTAGTATTTGATGAAGATGTTTGCAGACATTTTCAGTAGAGAACATTTTAATTTTTTTTTTTTTTTTTTTTTTTTACAATTTCAACAGCATTTTAGTTACTTTAAGCCCAAGTCAGTTCCAAAATAAATCCTTTATTTACCAGTTGATCGTTTTAGGAAATGCATTCGCAAATAAAATGAATCATTAATAGTTTTAATGAAGTTTTATAATAAATTCACTCAGAATTATAGTTTATTTCTAAAAAATTTAGGAGGTTTGAACTGTTATTGAATAATATGAATGTAAAAAAGTTATTTTGTTTATCATGATGTCAGCATATTTAATTTTTTGTCGTATTAAACGTAAAACGTTCTTGATATATATTATTTAAATTTGTTTCATAGTAGAAAAAATGCCTTCTAAAACTATGGTAGTTTTTATTTCTAACGATACTGAATGCAGAATAGAAGTTTTAAAGGTAAAATATTGGACAGACATTTATGATAGTACGCACTTACACATAAGGAAATTAATAATTCCAAAGTAATTACGATGCTGAATTGTCCATTATGCGCTTGAATTGTTTGACCAGATTTTAAGTGTGCTTTGATTGGGAGTGAAAATTCTTCAAGGACTTGTTTTGAATGCGAATTACTTAAATGCATAAGGTGAAATTATCTGGAAAATTTAATTTGAAATGGGCAAAATTTTTAAAACTGAAGTTAATCAATTTATTCTTCCTCTCTCAACTTCAGCTTCCGTTCAAAATATCATATCCATTAGACAAAATCCAAATATCAGGTTTACACATTTGCTTTTGCCGGGTTTTTTTTAATCCCCAAAATTTGGAGATTTATATATAAATATCATTACCTTATTCATGATTAAATATTCTACCCGTTGCTAGTAACTATTTTTTCCTATCATTTTGGCAAGTGCCGGTACCATCTCAAAAAAAAAAAAAAAAAAAAAAAAAACGCTGCTTGTTTTGATTCAGTTTTGGATTTCTTAATAAGAGCGGAGATACTGATCAGCCAGGTTGTGTGCCATCGATCGAAACAAATGGTAATCGGAAGCAACAACCTCTGAAGAATACGGCGTGTGAATAAGACTTCCCATTTTCGATTTTCTAAGTATGCTTTGACCGATTTGAGACATGTGGCCGAGCATTGTTATACTGGAAGATAATTTTGTCTCTTGGTACAGTCGCCATTTCTCCTTCAATACTCGGCTTAAACGCATCAATTGGGATCGATACCGATTTCCTCTGATGGTTTCGCTCGGTTTCAACAATTCATAATGTGTCACATCGAATTCTTTCCTCCAAATGCCGAGCATAACCTTGGTACCATTAGCACTTGGTCTGGCCATCGACGTGGAGGTATGTCCGGACATTCCCTATGATTTTCTGGGCTTGTGATTATCGTGGCGGTCGATAGTCACAATGCAATATAGAAACTCTGCCAGTTCTGTCGGAAATAGCTGTTCAAAAGCAAAGAAACGCTGTTCAACATCTCTTGGCTTCAGAATTTTACCCATAGCTTTGAGGGGTTTCCAATTGACTTGTTGAGTCACTTTCAAAGATTCTGCAAATTCTTGCGTTTAGCGCGAGTCTTCGTCAAATAATGCCTCCAGGTCGGAATCTTCGAAACTTCTCTTCCACCGCCATACTGGTCCTCTGCATCGAAATCGCTGTTCTTGAAGCATTGAAACCACTCGCAATATGTTCTTTCATTAAGAGCATACTCATCGTAAGTACTTTGAGAACATTCGATACTCTTCAGCCACATTTTTCTTGAAATGGAAGCAGAAAATCAAAACTTCCAAATTTGACTCAAAATTGAAATCTTCAATTGAGAATACATTTTTGATGCAAACACAAATTCACTCATGTGGTGCTGTTGTCATGTTGACAGATGCCTAAGCTTACTGTGTGTCATTTTTATCTGCATATTTCGACCAGTTCCTGTCGTTGCAGCTATCAATCAAAAACGGTGGAAGCAAAGTTGTATGCTTAATAGAAATATAGAAAATATTTTAAAATGCGGAAATAATGATATAACAATCTGTTAATTTAAGAAAAAATTTAACTGGAGATAAACAATAAAAATCACTGAATAGATCGTGTCATAATCGGCCACTGAAGCAAAGTTACTGTAGGTATTTTTTATTTCTCGCCCGAGTAAAAGGTTCGAAATAAAATGACTTTGCATGTCTTTGATTTATTTAACAAAAATATTTTTTAAAAATTGTAAATTAGTTTAACACCGTTCAGGGTTTATAGTGTTTTGAATGAACTTTGAAACTATGTAAAAAGCTTTTAAGTGTGATAATTATTTCTTAAATGCATCGCATGCTAAATTTTAAGGGAAGTTTCTGGTTATAATCTGCGAAGTGTTTAGCGTATCTATTCCCTTCTTAATTTTTCCTGCACGTTATTTTACCCTGGCAGTTCCATGATCATTTAAATCCGTTTATCAAATTAAGAGGATTTGCAATTGAAGCTAAAATTTTACTTATCTTCACAGCTTACTAATTCTAAGGATCTCTTTTCTTCCCGGGCATTCCTAGGTAGTTTCTGCTTAAATTTTCTCATCAATCTTATGTAGTCCATTGCATCAATTTTATGTCCGAAAAGATTTATTTCATTTTAGATAAACTGACTCTTTTTACATTAAATTTTAGTCCATGTTCTTTGTATTTCTTAAATACTGAAACTTTAAAATGAGAGATTTCATCTTTTTTTTTTTTTTTTTTTTTTTTTCTATTCACTGTAATAATCCGTTTATGTAAAGCTGCAAAATTGTATGTGTTCCGTTTAAACCGTGTATATGCCTCTTACAAACATATAATCCCTTATGCATATTTATTATCAGATCTTTCTGACTTTCCAGCTGGACTTTAATTTGCAAATATGAATATTTAATCTTCAACGCTCCGTTGCCTTAAAAAAAAAAATTATTAGCTGAGTATAATGCTTTGCTGCTCGCATTCGCAGATTAAATTTTCTTAAGAGCCTTAATTTTGTTTAGCAACCAAAAGTAATAGTTGCGATCTCAGTAAAGGACTGTTTTTTGTTTGTTGTTGTTGTTTGTTTGTTTCAACAAAAACTTTTATTGGATGGGTTTTAAGACAACTATTTTATGCAACTTAATATCCCTGTATCCTTTAGACAACTTTTAAATAATAGTGTACACTTAAATAAAAATTTATCGTAAGTAATAAACAGAAGTTAACCAGTTTAAATATATTAAAAGAAAATCCTTATTAATTCACCTGATCTGTTAATAGGAATTCATTAAAATAATAGTTTATTAAGTGAGATGTTTGTGTTTTTAAATCAAATCTATTTCCGATTCCCCCCCCCCTTTCTTCTTCTTAAAAACTCTAGGTTAGAAAATGAATTGTGGATTCAAAATTGAATTTGAAACATCTTATGGACTCTCTCAAATCAGAGTGTGTACAAGGAGCCTTTATTCACAACATTTAAAGCAGGAAATAAGGTCATAAACATTCCACCTTTCTCTCTATAGCCCCTCTAGATGCACGCCAAATTATCCGGCCAAAGGCGATTAAATCCTAGTAAACCTACAATGCAAGTGCAAATGCGACGGAGCGCAAGTTCCACAATCCCGGATTCCAGAAGGTATAATCAATCAATGCCATCATTATTTGGCGGGAAAACAGTAGAAAACCAGTTTTTAGTGAACAGATGAACATGAGACCACCCAATTGGTGGTTGTGTATTTACGCCTACATTAGATTTGGAAAAAATTTGAATTAAATGCTATTTTTTTTTATTGAAAAGTTTATGGAGAAAATTAGATTTTGAAGAATCTTCTGAAAATTCTATTTCCCAACCTCTTCTCCTACATAGAATATGATCTTCGATTTGGTCGGGCGAAAAAAAGAGAATTCCTTCATCTAATCAATTTATTATTATTATTATTTTCTGAATCGGAAGAAAGTATTTTAAATGCTGTGAGATGTCATTATACAACAGAAATGGAGCGAGAGAGAAAATTCTAAATTTATCAATCGTAGAGTGTATTTTCAGCACTGTTTATTATTTGTTTAAATAAATTGTATATCAATATTGTATAAATTGTATTATCTTCTGTTACGAATCTTTCCAGGATCTGTTTATGGAAATGGAATGAAAAGATATTCTAAGGATTTCATTATTTTTCAATACAGAATTATGAAATGATTTACTTTAAAAAAAAAACGAACTCTTTAAAGTTAGAAATTTTTTTATGGAATATTTCTTTAGTTTCACTGGAAATAATGCCTATGCCAACAAATATTTTTTATATGAATTGTAGTTATGTTAGTGAAGCTATTCAGTAACATGAAATTACTAAAGCTTCTATTAATTAGTAAGATTACAGTATTGTGTTCAAAGAAGCATAGAATTATATCAATTATTTCACGATTCCTAGAAAAAATGTACAGTTCAAGGAAATTTACAATTAAGCATTAATAAATGAGAATAAAGTGTAAGTAATATTTTTTAATCGCTTACTTTCAATTTGATATCTTTTAATCAACTTTCATTAATTATTAATGTAATTTCGCACATAAACTTTTTTCTTTATATTTTTAATTATCAATTTATTTTTACTATTCATTTTATGATTTCATAGTTTCACTCAAAAGTGCATGAAAAGAAAGCATTAAAGTTATAAGTAAATCGTGCGTGAGAAATGTCCCTCCTTCTTGGTTTATTTTAATTCATTTATTTATATTTGCCATGCATTGTTTCCTGTCTTTAAGTTTTTTTAGGAAATTTTTATTGCCACCTAGATCGAAAGTTAGTTTTAGAATAAGAAGCGAAAAACACTTCTAAGATTAAAAAAAAAAATCCATCAGCTTGTCCATACTGCGTCGTGATACATCCATAACAAATCATGTATATATCAGCACGTCGCAAAAAAAACACATTACTGCGCATATCGCTTCACGCAGGGTTTACCAGAGACAGCCGTGCGGAGATAAGCAGTAGTTAGATTTGGCGATACAAAAGATAAACAAATTGGCGACATCCTGACCATCCACAGTAAGGTAAGACCCCCCCCCCCGATTTTCTAAATACGTTTGCTGATTTTTGATGGTTTCAAGGTGAATTTCTGTCAAGCAACTGTCCCTATTGTTGAAAATATAATGTCATTAATTTCTTGTATTTAAACTGAAATTGATTGTTATCATACATTGTGCACCTCAGTGATTTCTACAGTGAAAAATATAAGTTTTCTCACAGAAAATAAATTTCCATATCAGCTATTTATTATATGCTAGCCGCCTTTGGCGACCAGCCGGTTCGCCAGTATTACCGCTCACTACAATTTTCAATTAAATATTTTAAGTAACTGGTCTCTTAATAGATTCTCAAACAAAACATTTTTAATCTTCAAATTTTGATAGTCATACCAAACTTATACTGTTGTTTAGATCGTTTCTTTCAACTTACTATATATATTTTGCTAATTTGTTGTCATTTCCGGTAAAACTTCAACTTTAATTTATTAAAGTGGAAATGATGAAATTGCAATTAATATAACGATATTTTTAAATAAAACCAAGCGTTTTATTTTATTTATCATCTTTATTGTTATTTATTTATTATTATTATTACTGAATATAAGTATTGCAAACAGAATCGCTCGGTATTTAAGTCTTATGTGAACTACAAAATATTTTTCATAATTTATGTAATATCGAAAACAATAATTCAACAAAAATTTCTCAGATTCAGCATAAAATTCAGTTTTTAGTTTTGCTTTCAAAAAGATTGAAATGAAATCAATAATAATATTTTGTTCCGGCCTATAAATATATTTCAAAAATTATGAAGTCTAAATTTAATGCAATTAAGGTATCATATTCTGAGAAATATTCTGGACACACCAAATTTTAAATAAATGAATGAATGTTTCTGTTTTCCACGATCAACTAAGACTTATTTATGAAGTTTCGAATGTTAAAAATTTAGAAAAACTCAACATTTTCATAATCTTAGTCCAATTAATTTTGAGAAACCTGCACGCTGATTGGCGTATTTTCTTTGAAACGATCGATGGAAAATCTAAAATTATCCTTTTTTTATTGAATAGTGATATTCAAATTTTCATAAATCAGTCAATTTAAGTGATTGATTTAGTGGCTTGGAAATTAACTCTTTTTATTTAAAATATTAGCGTTTCAAGAACATTTTGTTATTCGTAATTTTCACAGCAGAAACTTTATGTAAAATCAAAAATTCGTTATTTATTCGAGCATTTATTAAATCAAGTTACATAAAATATAATCATTTTCCATTTAGACCATTTTAGCAGATCTGCGACTTACTAAAGGTTTACAAATCAGCTGTGTGGCCCAGATTTGAATAGATATCCTGTTCATATTAAACAAAACTTGCCTTAAAATATAACTAATTTATTGCATAAGCCTAAGAAACTCCGAAGCTGGTGAACATCCGTCGGGCAGGTTCAGTGTCTTACTTGGATTAATAATATAGAGAGTGTAAAAGATCATAAAATAATTTTTCTTCAATTTATTTTTTAGAAAAAATAATATTTCATATATGTTTCCTTTCCTGCAGACACATGCCGAAAATTTTATTTTTGCAGATTTTATTTCCAAAAAGATTTTATTTTATTTTTAGTTGGAGCTTTAATCAATGTGATGGCAACACTTTGAAAAAAGCTAATTTTTTCCCATGAATACGAAACGTGCTCGAGCAGCTTAAATTTTATTTTTATTTTGTACGAAAAAAAAATTGTTGAAAAATATATTTAAAATATTTATTTAAAAATTCATTAAAAATAGAAATTTAATTTAATGTTAAAACATTGGTATCATTTAAAAGATAAATTTTTGATCTTTAACTTCATGTAAAAATCTTTTTTGTGCGGTAATATTTTCGGAAGTTATAGCAGAAACACGCCAAAATTTCGCTTAATTTTTAAATAAATAAAATTCCAATTAAAAATTCGAAAAAATAACCCCCAGGTGCACATTCCCGGCCTCCAGGGTATACACGTGCCAAATTTGGTAGCTGTAGGTTGAATGGTCTGGCCTGTAGAGCGTCAACACACACACACACATTGAGCTTTATTATAAGTAGTACTACATAGAACAAACACATAAAAAATAAACATAACATCTCAATAGTTGCCAAAAACAAAAGAGAGAAAAATGCAATTAATAAGCAGACGATATTTAGAAAAGTAGAGATATTTAGACTGGAAAATGAAATTATCTGAACTTAACCACACGCGCAGACGATATTTACAAAAGTAAAAATATTCAAACCTGAAAAGGAAAATACAGTGGCTCCCAAAAGTGTTCGTACATTAAAGAAATTTGCAGAAATTGTGTTCTATACTTCTTAATAAAGCATTTTATTAGTTGGTTTTTTTTAATTAGCATCTTTAAATAGTTCTTAATAAAACTGAACAAATATTTTTTATAAAAAATCAAGTAGTATTGTTCTAAAAAATAAATAAATAAAAAATGTCACAAAATTAGAACACAAAAGTCTTCGTACATCCAAACATTATTTATTTAAATTCATCATAGAAATATCTTTTGCGGCTTATTTTTCTTCTAATTGAAAAATACACTAAAATCGTTTGATTTCAGTATTTAATATCACAATTATTTATTCTATTTACTTTATTCTTAGATATTACGCGCATTTGTAAAGAAACGAGTTCAGACGTACGAAAATTAATTATATTTCATTTTAAAGCTGGAAAATCAATTGGATGCATTGCAACTATAACTAATCTACCTCATTCAACGATGCAAAGCATAATAAAACGTTACATAGAGGGAAAAAGGATTGCAAACAAGCCTCGTAATAGTCGCCCTCAAATTCTGTCAGCTAGAAGTCAAAGAAATATTGTGAGTAAATTTCTAGAAAATCCACGTCTGAGTGCAATAAAGTTTACTTCACAATATAATGAATCAAATGGAACTTCTATTTCCTGTGAAACTATTCGTAGAATTCTTCGGAATGCTGGTATACATGGCCGCTCTGCACGAAGAAAATTCTTTGTAAGTCAGAAGAACAGAATTGCTAGGCTTAAATTTGCCTAATCTATGATAAACCAGCCAGAGAGCTATTGGAATCGTGTCTTATTTGCAGATGAAAGTAAGTTTAACATCTTTGGGTCGGATGGGAGAATCATTGTATGGAGAAAAAAAAAAAAAAAAGGAAGAGCTTAATCCCAAGAATTTAGTTGGAACGGTAAAACATGGCGGTGGATGTGTCATGGTTTGGGGGTGTATGTCAGCGGCTGGAGTAGGCAATTTAGTATTCATTGATGGTATAATGGATCATAGAGTTTATATAAATACCCTCAATAATAATTTAAAAGTATCAGCACAAAAATTGGGCATTTTAAACAACTTTGTGTATGACAAGACAACGATCCTAAGCACACGGCCATGAATGTTCGTCTTTTTTGGCTCTATTATTGCCCTCAAACCCTTAAAACACCAGCTCAATCACCGGATTTAAACACTATAGAACATATTTGGAAAGAATTAGAGGTGCGAATAAGAAGTCACAACATTAAATCGAAAATTCAACTGAAAGCAGTAATGATCGAAGAATGGAACAAGATCGGTGCAGAAGTAACCGACCGTTTAGTTAAATCTATGCCCAAACGTTTAAAAGCTGTTATAAAGAATAAAGGATATCCTACTAAATACTAAACATTTATAAAAATTTAGAAAATTTCATATTTAGTGATGTTTTTTTAAAGTGTATGATCACTTTTGTGTCCTATTTTTGTGCAATTTTATTTATTGTCATTTTTAAGAAAATAATTTGCATCGTAATTAAAATGTATTCTTCACTGCTTTATTAAGAACTGTAAAAATATGCCATGAAAAAATTTTCATGTAAAAGTAAGAATATATAATGGTAAATAATGAGGTTTTTAATTGATTCTTGTTGGTGTACGAACACTTTTGGGAGCCACTGTATATGAGTTATTCCATCAATAAATGCCATAAGTTTGTTTA
>JAPMOR010043355.1:44944-73339 GCA_026543865.1 Argiope aurantia
AAAAATACTAATTTAAATACGACAACCCTTTTGTTTGTGCACCCCTGTACATGCGTGTAATTCCTAGTTTTTTTTTATGTGTACAAACATTTCCGCACAAAATTATTACTTGCACATCAGATTGTTTCAGAGAAAAATTGAAATTAATTTTTAAATTAAATGAATTACATTTTTGGAGAATTGATGCCTTCTTAAATGACATAGAAAAACAAACTTTTTTAAAATCAATTTTCTTCAAAACATGCCAATTTTTCTATAAGAATTAAGATTTAAAATGTGAAAGCATTAGGAAAGTACTATTTAAAATGAAATTTCATCCAGTACTCTTCCTTCTTTTTATCGAAGTGTGTTAAATATGAAATAACGCAACGTTCATAATTCCTGCTGATTAAAATAGGCGCATATGTAAAAGTTTTACGGAAAATCAGCAGATGTTTTGTTTTTGGGAGGTCCGTCCTCCATTCGCCCTCTTCCTGAGTTTACTCGACCCTTTACCACCTTTTATGACTCGACTTCTGAGAAAAAAGCTCTTATCTGAAAAAGAGGATCAATATCTTTCATTTAAATAGGCAATTACTAAACACACATGGAGACTTGAATATGTTGTTTCTACACCACTCTTTCTGATTTTTGCAATTTTATTTTGTTTTCGACTTCTTGCATCTTTAAAAGCTTTAGTTTTAAATTTAAAAAAAAATTTAATCAGAATTATTTTTATTTCATTGTTCACCAAATTTTAAATTGATAATTTTTTAAGAATCTCTTTTGAAAATCGCTGGCGAATATATTTGATTCATTAAACTTGATTGAGATTATTGGAGATTTCAATTCAAATGTTTTCAAAATATAATTTAGCTGATTTAATGTAAAAAAAATCATAATAAAACTAAAATACAAGATTATTGGTGACTATACGATTTTATGCAAAAAAGAAAGTTCATAAAGCATTCTGAAAATATGTGTTTAAATGACATTTGGATGGACACTGGGGATTTTTTTATTTGCTTGAAAACTTCATTCCAAGTAATAATATAAATAATATTATTAAATTTGTTGCTTATTGTATAATACCATTTGTTATAATTTGAATTTTAATGTAGTTGTACATCGTATAAGATTCTTGTTTGGTTATTATTTTATTGTAAAATCAAATTAGTCTTTTCTTTATTTTTATGAACACAAAAGAGTATATACTGTCCTTTAATGGCAATGCAGCTGTAAATTTAACCATAGAAAAATGGATAAAAAAGTTCAAATCCTAAGTCCTTCTACGGTAAACTTAGAGAATAGTGTAGTAGAATAAGATTATTAATGAAGAAAAATTTTAATACAGTAAAAATCTTATTTTTCTGGAGGTTACGAGAAGCAAACATAGTATTCGCAACATTTTAGTGAATACTATGAAGAAATGTGATATAATAAAAATTAATAAAAATGTAGAGTTAATAATTAACATTTTAATTCATTAATGGTTATAAAATATTCTAACAATGATATTTTTTCGATACTATGAAATCAAATCAGTTCTACTTTTTCTTAAAAATGCACACACACACAAACAGATACAAATATTTTAATAGCAGAATAAGAAATAAATTCACTCCATATAAAAATATATGCATAGTTTTTGTTTTTGTTTCAAGAATTAAATCTTTCTCTCTAATTTCGAGAAATAATTTTACAATTCAATATAATAAAAATGTTTACATAATTTTAAACATTTTTAAAAAATTCAAAGGATTGGACACATTTAATTTGTAATAACTAGACCCTTATCAAAGCAAACAATATATAAACCTTTGTTTTTTACGTAAGTTTTATGCAGTGTTATATGAAATAACTGAATAAACAGTATTATTTGAAACAACTGAATAAACAGTGTTGTTTAAAACGATTACTAATTGCTGCGTTTTGAAACTACAAGGCACTTTCAATTTTTCTGAGAAATTTTTTCTAGTTGTATAGAAAAAAATGAATGGTTTCTTTTAAAACGATCTATGAAATCACATCCATAAAAGTACGTATTTTGTATGAGAAATATTTGCACGATAACATTTTGTTCAAAATATATTTAACAAAAAAGAATACAAGACATTTTTGTTGTATAATACGTGGAAAAGAATCATTCGCATTAAAGCATCCATCAGTACACCAGTATTATATACCACCTTTAAACACATAATAAGATGAAAGAAAATGACTCACAATTATAACTTCAAATGTAAACAAAAAAAATCCGTTCATACTTGGCGGAGAACGTTAATGGCAAACTAATCCACGAAAGCGTTGCAGATGAAACTTAAATGCCATGCGCAAAAATTCATTACATGTGACTTTTACGTCACATGAATTGACCCCATTGCCTGTCACATGACTTTTTATAGACATTCATTCTGTTCACTCTGTAGGCGCCACCTATTGGTAGAAAATAAAACTAAAGCGAGCATTTTAAAGAAATGACATTTTTTTTTAATTGAACTTTTTCAGAAAATGCTTTACTCCAATAAATAAATAGTTTTGAAAAAAATAAAAATTAAAAAGTAAGCTGAAATAGATAAATTAATTCAATTACATGTTACTTAAATTAGTAAATTAAATATTAATTACAATTAATAAATTTTATATTTAATAATAATTAATAATATTTAATTAATAATATGAATGAAATAACAGATATTTTAAACAAACATTTAAAAATAACAGTAGCAAAATAATTTGTAATTCAAAAAATCATGAATTATGCATCTCTATCTTTAACGAAATGACACTTTTTTTATTTCAATTTTTTTTAGAAAATACTTAACTTAAATAAATCGTTTTGAATAGATTTAAAATTAAAAAGTAGGTTTAAAAAGATAAATAAAGTCAATCGTACTTTACTTAAATAAATTATTTTAGCAGTAATTACAAGTAATAAATTTTATTATTAATAATAATTAATCATTTGAATTAAAAGTGTGATTGAAAAACAGTTATTTGCAATATATATTTAAAATAAGAGTAGTAAAAATATTTGTTATTCAAAAATTCGTGGATTATGCATCTCTAGTTTTGATTGACGGAGCTTTTGCGATTTTGTTACTGCTGAAGCTGTTATCCTCATTCCCAAAATTCGATGTAATAAATGTAAAAAAAATATCAGATTTGAAAAGTAAATATGGAGATTTTGTTTATTTTCGAAAATTTTACTATTGATTTCCTTGCATTTGAAGGTTGCTGAAGGGTGCAAACGACTGTGGAAATAAGATCATACTAAGGATTTCAATGACATTCACTCTGGTAATAGTGATTCTTTGATATTGCTTACATAATAACGGTTCGTAAAAAATTCGTCACCCTACGCATGATCATTTGCAAATGTTGAATAAAGAAGTAAATAAATAAAATAAAGTAATCACAAAATCTCAATGCTTGATACAAAGTGCAAACATCTCAACTCAGACATTGCTTGTTTTTTTTTTTCTCGTCTCACAAAGAAGCGAACTGACGCTTTTGGTTTCGGAGTCATTTATTCGCTGTCATTTATATCTCAGCTGTCAGAATAATTTATTTCTGAGTTTTTATTGCGAATTTATTGTATTAAGTGAGTACTTTTTTGATTTTCTTATTCATAATTTTTGCTTTATTCACCAGTAACATTTTCAGATTTGTATGAATTTCTTCAAAATATATAACCTTGCATTTTGTTTCAAGCCAATGTGTGTTCCTTGAACAAAATTTGTGTGTTCCTTGAATAAAGATTAAAAATTTATAACGGTACGCTCAATATATACTTTACATCCGCTATATTTAATTCAGTGAGTGTGGTTCTTGTTTTTAACCATATGTTCCAGTTGCAGATAGATTTTCACTTCAAAAGATATTTAGCACCTTTCAAGTTTAGAAAATTTATCATAATCTTTGTAAATTTAGTGTATGAACATCATTTTTTAAACATTATCTAGTTCACTACGTATTTATATTTTGAACAAAAGGGAGTTAAGAATTTTTGCCGCCTTTTAAACTTGACGCAGAGAAGCCGCCATTTCTGTTATTCATATGAGGCTCGTGATGTGCGCCATCCCCGGCCGGCCAATGTTTTAAAGCGGAATACAGCCGGTATAGTAATTGTTTTATAATTGTGTATTGTTTTCATAAGATATAAAATATTTATATCTCAATATAAAATATTATCTCTAAAATATGTATATTTCAATATATGCTTTTCATCCGCTTTATTTAATTCGGCGAGTGTGTTTCTAGTTTTTATCCATATGTTTCACTTGCGGAAGGATTTTCACTTCCAAACAAGATGTAGCACTTTTCATGTTAAAAAAAATTATCACACTCTTTATTAAGTTAGTGTTTGAAAATATTTAAACATTATGAAGTTTATTAATTTATGTTGTGAACAAAGGAAAATTATAACATTTTCCGCCATTTAAACGGACGCGGAGAAGCCGCCATTTCAGTTAATATGACGCTTGTGATGCATGGCGTTCTGATTTGTCCATTAATATTTTAAAGCAGAATGACGCAGAGTTGGAATAATTTTTAAATTTCTTTTGGATTTCATCAGATATCTTGTATTCTGCTGTACATTTTGCTAAATTTGTAATAAACTATATTTACTCCACTATTTTACTGGCAATTTTTATGGTTTTTTAAAAAAATATTTTAATGGTTTGTCTAATATTGTGAAATTTTTCCACAATTTTTTTTTATAAAACATGTGCTGATTTCCGAAATTGTTATTTGTAATAGTGTTGATTCAAAACTATTTTTTTAATCTGTGTTATGTCTTAATATTATTAATAAATGGTTAAAGAAATTTCTTTCAGAAATACAAATTTGATAACATAAATTTTAGAAAGTTATGAAAATCTACTTTAGAACCAGAAATTTGAAGTATTTGGGTTTATTAAAAATAAATATAAAAAAAGAAAATATCTGTTGAAAATGTGATTTTAGATATTTCACTTGTGAAATAATTGTAAGGTTGGGTATATGCTTTTTAGGTAAATGAACATTTAGTTGGAATGGATATTTTCCTTTACTTGTAAAATTAATTTTTAGTTAAAAAAAAAATAGAAAATGAGAAAGCAGATTGATCTTATGAAATATCTATAGTATTTTTTCATGCTTTAATTAAAAACCAATTATCTTGTTATGTTTAATGGCAAGCTGTCCTTGTTTTAAAATTCATTTGCAGTTAAAATCTAATCAGAAAAAAAGTTCTACAAATTTGAATATACTGTCATTTTAGGAGAGGAATCTTTTTACTTGATTGGTTATAATATCTTTTATACTTTACATTTAAGGTACACATTAGTAAGTTGTAAGAAGGTTTAAGAGTAGATTTAACTTGATTGTATAATATTAAATTAAGCTTTGTAGGATTAACTTTAACTTGATTTCATTTTTTTTTGTTAATTAGAATGGAAATATGCAATTGGTTTTTCTTTGAATTTATGATGTATTTAAGATTTTATGTGGTTCTTGCAGATAATTTTGATTAAAATTAGATTCCATGTTAGTGGCCTTATTCGATAGTAAATTGGATAAAAAGATTGATGTTTCTTTAATATTAGTTATGAAATATATTCAGATTGAAAAGATAGAAAAATAAAATTTTACCCTCCTGTTGGCAGCAAGCAGATTACTGCACTGACCGAAAGCCGCAAAGCTGAATAACACTTTTCCTCTTAAAAATGTCAGAGTTTGGAAAAAGAATAGCTTTCCCTTTCTGCAGTTAGATCAACCTGCAGGGATGATGCAATTAGGGATCACATAGTGTTAGTGACAGATGTTGTTTATAGTGTTTGCTATATAGTGTTTAGAAAGAATATAACAATATCAATTAAAAATGCAGAAAGATTAAATTTTTTTAAAAATTATTTCATAAATATAGCATGAAATTTACATTACATGATTAATTATGTTTACTTTGATAAGTCATTTTTTTTATAAATTAAAATTAATTTATAAAATGTATCCATTTAGTATTTTTTCCTTGAAACCTATTTGTCAAATTTTTAAATCAAACTATGAAATAATTTCCTGAATTTAGGTTTAAGCGATTTAATTCTTGAAAAAAATTCTTTCAGCACACTGCCAATGTATTTTAGTATTTTAAAATTAATGTTTAAAACATTAATTGAATATTACGTTATAATTTTTTCTTCAATATTTAGAAAGATAATTGTGCAATTAGGGGATTTCATACGATAATTAACATTTTGAGATGTTGATTTTTGGTATTTATCTCCATGATTAAAATTGTGATTTCTGTTAAATTTTCATAACTTTGCAACTAAACATCTGGTAACATAATTCACTAATGCTGAAATAATTGGACTATGCAAATGATGCATATTAGGACTACAACAAATATAGATAATTGCTAAAATATTTTTCTTACTAATAATCATGATACAAATATATCTGGTGATTAGAAATTACTCAACTAATACAGGTATTTACTTATTAAGCACATGCATCTAGAACATTTTGAATACGAATTTTTTTCAGATTTAAAAGGATTTCGAAGGGGAAATTCACTATAAGCATGCGAGTAAAAAATACATTAAAATTTTAAGATTTTTATATTACTACAAAGAATGAATTTTTTCAGGGATATAAATAAAATTTTATATAAGCTGTGCTATAATAATTTCAGATTTTATAACAAATAAAAGTTAAAATTTCTTGTAATTTTAGTGAAAAATCTAGTTATAATTTTGAGCAATTATTCCGAAATGTACGAGGACATCCTCGTTTATATATTTGTTGAGTTTTGTAAAGCAACAGCATGTACAATCTTCTTTATTATAAGTAAAGACACTCACTGTTGTTTGCTAGTGGCCTGCATTATTGACACTCTTATTTAAATAAATTTCGTTTTGAAAAATGAAAATGTAAGGATTTTAATAAGAGTAAAGAATTTCCAAAATTTTCTCATTCCAGTGATCGAAAATACCTTATTTTAGTTTTACACTTTTTAAGCACATTCAAATAATTTTATTATAGTTTTTGTGCATTTATTAATGTTTTATGTACTTTTTTTTTACTCCTTAATTGTTTATATTCTGATTGCTCCCAAGAGGGACAATGAACAAATATTGCTTTGGTTTTACCTTTTCTAATGGCTTTTTACAATGTTACAATTTCTAGAGTTTTTTTTATGCTTTGTGATTATTAATTTTGTGATTTTAAATAATTTATTTTGTGATTTTAAAATCCTTTTTCAGACTTTTTTAGAGATGAGGGGAGTCTACTAAGGGTATTGATTAAGATATGGGTCCTTTTTCAGAAAGCTGTCAATTGCACTTTCCCTTCCCACTCTTCGGACAAAACGGGTCCTTGAAATTTCGCCTGCTGTTTATATCTCCGCCAAAATATTTTAATATGCAATACTAGGGAGGCAATCAATCGGAGGAAGCTTATTTTCCAGTATCTTTCTTGACAAGCTGCTTTTAGTCGATTTATTTTCACTTCTTTTGGGAAATAAATGTTAAACAAAACACTAATTCTTTTTAAAGGTTTCTAATCATGCTAACAGAGATAAAGAAACCATTAGAAAATTTTAATAACTTGAAATTTTGTGTCTAACAGTTTTTGAATATTTATGTTCATTTTCTGGAGAGAACCTTAGCCCTAATTAACAATAACTATTACTGTTTTGGGAATATATGCAGTTATTTTAGTCTTGCCATTTGGCTCCTAAGACAATCCAAGTTGACAATTTTAACAACTGTATTAAAATCATATTGAGTGAATTCAAATTGGAACCAATTATTTTTTACGTGCATTTATTCCCAACCGATTGAAAGCAAAATTGGACCGAAAATTATAACTGTAGTCATATTGCATATCGAATTTGACATGTTTAAGTCATTGTCTTTTTGAGTTATTTTTACACACTTCTAAATGTGCAGACCAATAGACGGTTAGCATCTGATACGTTGTGGATGTTTAATCTGTGTACAAAATTTTATCCATCCAGCTCTCTTTATTTTGTAATTAACATGTTAATTTATATTCAAACTGCTAGACAGATTTCCTCTGAATAAATTTTGAAGGAAATTATATAGAAATCTATAAATTTAGTATAATGACCATATACCAAATATCATCCGTCTAACTCAAAGCGTTTTTAAGTTATCTTTGTCGCAGACAAATAGGTGTATAGATATTTTTCAAAAATTTATTTGAGAAAATTTAAAATGTAAAGATTTTTCAAAATCTTGAGTAAATTTTTTAAAAAAGATTCTTTTCTTTTCTTTATATTACGTGTACGAGAAAGTGAAAACATTAAAAAAATACAGATGAGTATTAGATATCGGATTAGTTGAATCAAGCAGTTAAAGAAATTAAAAAACAAAACAAAAACATATTGAATTATTGCAAGTATATATTAAAATTCTTGCTTTTACTTTGCTCATGAAAAGTAAAATTAAAATTGTCGGACCAACAAACATTAACAAATCAACTTAACAGAATGATGTGAATGATACGCGAGATTAAGCAGTGAATGAAGGTTAGTATTTCGACAAAAAAATGGGACTGATAAAAATATTTTTTATATTAACTTTGAAAAATTTGTTAAAAGTAAGACAAAATTAAACTGCGATGCAAAACAATAACACTCTTGTCACTACAATGCTTAGTTTTTTAAAAAAATTTATTTTAGCATGCTGTCAAAAAAAAAAATTTAGGCAGAGATTTAATCAGAAATTATTTTGGAAAAATATACAATTTTCCAATTCCTTCCATCTAAGGTTTTAAGAGACATGTGGAAACTATTTAATTCAGGGTGAATAGTATCATGAAAAGTGCCTAAATTTGAAAACTATTTTCAAGCACCTTAAAAATGTCTGGCTGACTGTTCGAATATAAGTTAACATAACTGCAGAACTGAGTCAGATAGTTGAAATTTAATTCACAGATCTAGCATCTATTTTATAAATATCTGTCAAATTTTGAGCCAAATCTAACAAGAGGTTCACTGCAAGTCGGTCTATACTTTCAGAAATATGTAAACTCGATAACTCAAAAATATAGTGATGTAAATATATCAAATTTGGTATGTAATTTTGTGAGTATAAGTGTAGTTTTGAGTTAATTTTTTTTTTTTTTTAATCAATTGAGAAGAATGTGACTAAAACCCAAATTCGCTTTTCGGATACTTTCAACCTCATGCCAGAGATAATTCCAAAATACTTCCCTGCAATCGCAGAATAGAATCAGTAAAAATACTTAATTCATGCCTAATGTTAATATTCTGTAACTATTGTATACCAAAGCCTCTCAAGGCATTTCCTGGCAATGTGCATTTTAGGGTGACACTCAGATTGATTTATTTTCATTTTGCTTCTAACTACAGTGCTGTTTTTTGACTCTACGAGTTTGTTTCCGTTATTTATGAAAACTAGGACTTGTTAAAGTATTTTAATTTCTTTTTGAAATATGTTTCTTTTCTAATTTTTTTAAGTAAGAATTTTTGCTTATAGGTTAAAAAGCAGGTCTTGATTAAATTTTATTAACGTTAAATGTTCAAAAGACTTCTACTACACTTTAGAAATAAGAGACGATAAGACAATTTCTTTTTAGACTGATCATTTGTGAATGCTGCTGCTATTTTCTATCAAAAAATTATTTTAAAATCTTATTAAGAAGATGGCATTGTTCCATCAACAGTTTCATGGCATTTTGGCCAGTTGAATGATGATAGCCATAGGAATGCTTTAGTTTTTAGCTTTATAAGATTGCAAATAAAATTTCATAATAGAATGAGCACTACTTAGAATGATTACATAATACTCTTTCCATCCCTGCATGTTGGATCTTAATTGTTGTTGCTTACGTAAAAATCAAATACAAAATTTGTAGTCATGCTGAGCTTCCACATCGCTATTGGCATTTTCAGAAATGTTGTATCTGATATTTTATTTTAATTTTAAGAAATATTGAAAAAGCTCGCAGATCTTTATCATTAATCTTATAAAAGTTGACTTAATTTTTTTATCATTTTTTTTTCTTTTTCATTTTTATGATCATTTTTAAGTTTTTGTCGAATCCAAAAAGGCACAATTTTACAATAGCAGATGTTGCACAGGTGCAGAAATAAATATTAAAATTTAAAGAAAAATAAGCATTTAAAATTAATTTTTAAGAATTTTTTTCAATAAAAACTATGCATTATTTTGAAAAAAAAATAATACTATGCTTAAAAATAAGAGTTTACATATGCATACTTGTTCAAAGATGTTTAATTTTTAGAGCTAAGGTGCTTAAAAGTACTTGATTTTTGTAGCAGTTTGTCAATACACACTTCCTGTTAATTGGATAGTCAAACCTTCCAAGCACTAAGGAACATTTGTGTTAAATTTTGTTTGAATTCAGCTTGGAGTGCGGAATTAACAAACATTCAGTTTTGCATAATAGATTGTTATAAAAATATGATTTAATATAATTAATGGTAATTTTTTCAAAATAAAACATTTCGGAAGGTTGGTTATATAGTTTTTGTAGATCTCCCCTTTTTTAAATACATTAACTGAAACTAAGAAAATGATTTCATTAAAAGTTATAAGAAAGCTTATATTTTCAGTAAGTACTCTATATGTTTAGTGTCTGATTTTCAGGCATAAATTGCATAAACACATTCAATTTGTATATCCTCAAATGAAAACACTCTATAAAAGAGAAAATAGTCAATTTTTATTTTATTTTTTCAGATTATCTACTTTCTTATCCTAGAAAGTTTTAAATTAAAGATCAGGCTAAAAGTAATTATATATGTTTGTGCACATGCCGGGTATAGTTTTTTTATGTTCAATTTTATGTTCGTTATTTAAGACTCATTTTTGGATATGCATTTATTCTTAAAACTTCAAAAGTACCGGCTCAGAATAACCCAAGGCTTTAAGGAATATGAGCAGAAAGACATCAATCACACTGTCCACTGATAACACACACACTCCCTTCTCATTATCTCGCAACTTCATATCTGGGGTAGGAAATAACCGGCAACTGAAAAATTACGTGTCCGTCATGATGAGAGGAGAATTGTTTGCCAGGAAATCATGACCTTAACGCTGGGGTGGGGTAAACATTTTTATTAGTTTATTCTAAAGTAGAAAAAAAAAATTTTATTAAAAAAATCTGGTATTTTATAATAACAAAAAATAGAAGCTACTTAAAACAGAACCATTTCAGGTCATCCCAGCACATTTTATAAACCTGGCTATCTCGGATTTTCATGCTATATACTATTTGCAATGTCTCTAAATTTTGCATAGATATGCCATTTAGGTTTCGAATTACAGCTACGTAAAATTTACAAAAATTACCTAATAAATTTTTGAGTGATTCCAAAATTTCTCTGAATTGAGTTAGAAAGCCAAGAGAGGTGTCAGTTTATATTTTTATGCCATTTTACAAGACATGCATTATACTATAACCATTATACAAAATTTTTGTCAAAATCTAAATAAAATTTAATTTTTTTCAAAAAGTGTACAGCTTTGACTAAAATTATGGAAATCTTTTAGAAAAAGTACATTTTGGAGAATTAATTGCTCACCTGCAATACTATTTGCAATAAGAACAAGAGCTATATGTAATTTTAAAGATTATTTTAAACAAGAATGTAATTCATTAAATAATGTTCATTTAGTATTATTTTTTAAAAATTTATAGCAAAATAGTCAGAAAAAAGCATCTTTAGGTGATAAGGGCTAATTTTCTTGATTTGAATATAGCTTACGAGTATGATTTAGATAGCCAAGAAGGTGTTATTAATAGAACTTGTTTGTTGACACCATGTTTCAGGGATGACAGGAGGTCATTTATTCTTATTTTTTGTAATTGCTCTCAAGTATTCTTTCATATTGCAAAAATGTCAAACGTTAAAACATGATATAGTTGACTGGTCAACCCAAAGAAGATATAAAGTTTTACTATTGAATGTACATTAATTATAAAACTAAAATTAGAATGAAAATGATGGGAAAAAAATGATAGTGATTGATTTTGAAGGAGTATAAAGAAATTTCTAAAAAAAAATTGGAGAAAACGCATAGCACTAAATGATAGATTAATTTAAAGACTGTGCCTACAAGCTAGAAGAAAATCATATGAGGGCATATCGAGTGAAACGATGCAATGATTTGAATCTGTGGACCATTCGATGCAGGTTGCCGCAATTTTTTCCAAATGCAAGAATTCCACAAAGAAAAGGCATTTTTAAATCTAAAAAAAAAAAAAACCATTGAAGATTAAACCTCTTACTACTAATCCGGCCATGTTAGTTTAAAACTAATGGTCTGGTTTCAAATGAGGAATTCAGGATGTAAAGTAAGAGCATTCTTTGCAATAACTTGCTTTACATCTTGCACTTCTTGTTTGAAACAGAAAATGGCCAATTGCCATGGCAGTTCACAGCCAGGTTGGACCGAGTTAGTAATAAAAGGGTTAAAGGGGGCTATTGCATGAGTACTTAGTATTGACCAAATAAAGGGTGTCCAAAATTAAGGCAAGATTTGAATTTGCCATCATTCGTGCAGTCAAGTATTTGCAATCCTATTAAAAACATTTGCCAGCTGATAGCATAGTTAGTAAAAATGGAGCATTATGCAATAGAATAATGAGTTTTCTTTGTTGAACAATTTTTGGAAAAGATTGAAAGTCTGGCAGCCACAGTTTGAAAATTTGAGAATTGGCCCCTTAGATGTGTGGTTTAACACCATTGGATTTCTATTTATGGGGTTATTTGAAGTCAAAGGTCTATACCAACAAGTCCATAAAAACGTGTGCATTAAAATTCCATGCTGCATCAATGCCACATTTATGCAAAATATTCATGGGAACTTGCGACAAAAGCATGTGCATATGCTAACAAAGCCGTTTAGGCCATTTTCCTTATGTGTTATTTCATACGTAACCCTATCCTGTATGCCTTGCGATTCAGTAAAAATACAACAAATTAAAGGAAAAAAACTTTTAAAATTTAATTCAAATTCTACATTAACACATTCTGTCGTGCAAAGTTCCATTTTTAACTCTAAACTATTAGCTATCAAATGTTTACTGTACAAGTGGTGACAAATTGAAATCTTGCATTAATTTTGGGATACCCTTTATGATAAATAAAACTTTTCTAATTACCAAAATGCTGGGACATCAGACTTTAATCTATAGAATTGATAAGAAACTAGGCAAATTTACTTTTGTGACACAAAAAAAATGCTCAATTTTTAGTAAAGAATTATAATGAAATTAAAATTTACAAGAAAAGTTTGAATCCATTTCCTTAAATTATACTTTGTATTTTTTCCAGAAATCATCAAGTTGTTAAATTTAAATGGTGTATGGGACACTCTCACTTTTTTGAGTTTGAGTTTTAAAACTCAGTATTAAAGTATGTAATTAAAGATTTAATTTCTTTTTAGTCTTGATTCCACATCTTGTTGTTTAGATGCAGGCTGGTCATATTTTAGGTTGTATTCTGCAATAACCACAAAATTTCTTTCCACAGAGTTTCTTAGCTTTTGCCACATGCTTCAACATGTTTTTTGTAATTTTTAAAACTTATTGATGAAGGGGCTCTACAAGAAGCTGCATTTATTTTAGGAGATTATAGACATTAGACAGAATGCAAAATTTCATTCTTGGAAATTTTCACTTAAAATGAACACCATCTTTATTGGGAAAGATTTCTGTGACTTTTCCTAAAGACCAGAACAGTTTTTTAAAATGTGCATTCTTTATCACCACTATTTATCGTACTTTAATTCCTTAAGTGTCTCAACCTTCCTTAGTATTTTTTCTTAAATGGCCCAAAGTCTCATTCTATACAGATATTTTTTCTGCAGAATGACAGATTCCAAACAGTCAAGCTTACGCACATCACATTATTTCATGCATAAACGTGGAAGGTGTTAAAGGTTCAAGATGATTATCATCGGATGCATATTTGATAGGTCTAAAGTTGATAATACTTTCACATTCATACAGTAAAGAATTTAATTCTTCATATTTCCAACATGCTTTACTTAAAATTTTCTTGAATAAATATGTGACCAGGGCAATAATACAATCCACCATTAAAACCCACTAAGGAGATGGAGGCATAAATGTTCAAATTATTCTTTTAGCAGCTTTGTCACTAATTATTTTATCCCAGTCAACCTTCTGCATAAGGTGATCAGCTCCTACAGAGTTTTTAGCATTATCTGAATAGGCAACTTTCGACTTACATTGATAAGCTACGAATTGCCTGAGGGCCAGCAAAATTTTATCAGTTGACATAGATGAGACAAGTTCCAGATGTCTTGCTCAGAAAATGGATCCTCAGGAAGGGGAGCAAAATTCACTTTAGTATGTTTGGTATTGAATCTTTTGCATGAATACATTGATGAATCACTTTTGAACAGTTCTTCCTCTTAATATTTAATATATATATATTTTTTGGAGGCTTGCAATCAAAGTTCGATTTCCATAATGCAGAAGTTCCTTGTATCTATGCATACTCGGAGCTGTGACCACAAGATCTGATAGAAGGATTATTGGAAACTTGAAATTTTCAGTATCTTCTTTTAATGTCAATCTGGTCTTCATTCTGAACAATTCATTTTTATCTACAACATATTGAAGAGTTCTTTATTAATGAAGATTTTTGTAGGGCATACATGGTTTTTGTTTCTGTCTCTATCAATTCATTAGTTGTAAGCATGCCTGTCTAATGGCAAGTGTCCTGCCTATCCAAAAGCATTTTTTTTATGAGACCCGATTACTCATGCAGCAACTCTTATCAGCTTCTCAAATGGTGAACATTTACTTAAGAATTTGAGAATATGCTTTGATACATGTAAAAATGTGACAATTGACTTTTTCTTCTCTACAATAACAATGTTTTCATCTGAGGATAAATTAGATACAGGCTATATTTTCCTTCATCTTTTAATCAGGACCTTCCCACTATGTTCAAGCAATCAAAGCTTTGAGTGAACAACCTCTAGAAGGTTAATACACTTGATTTAAACTCCCAAGTACGTGATTTCTCTATTAGCACTTATTTCTTTCGCTTGATTCATCACTAATGTTGCTCATTGCTTGCTCGTCCTTTTTTTTATCCAATACATACAATTCATGGAATCTGACCAGTAATAAACAGGTATTTTGTCAAGGTTTTTGAAATCTTCACATATGCTTTTTGTTAGTCTAGGGTCTAATACAACAGCCTATTAATTCCAGTCTTGAAATGGAAATATCTTTAATAGGGGCTACTCTATGTAAATAAAAACTATGTAAATAAAAGCTAATTGTTTGTATTTTGCTATTTATGTACTTTAAAAAAACAATTTAAAGAACATAGTTAGATTTTTATAAACTGCACTCTTGGTAAGTCTAAGATAGTAAATTGAGGGGAGGAAAAATTGAAATCTGTCCCATTTCTTACAACTCTCCCCTGTATTTTAAAATTGATTCTATGAATATTAAGTATTTTTGTAAAGCAGCGAAATATAAATTTGTGATTGGATAATTATAAAGAAAACTATAAAAACTTTGTTTTTCATTAATGTTATGTATAACTGTTTTTTACATTTAAAAGAAAATGAATATAAATATTAACCTGAAGAATGAGTACAGTAATGAGTCTAAAGTAATCTTTTCATTTAGTAAAATATATTTATCATTTGAAAAAGCTACATTTGTTTTTTGTTTTCAAGTAAAACATAGCTTCTTTAATAAATTGATTCACTTTTATCAGATTATCCAGAATTGACACCTACACAATATCAAAATTTCTTGAAAATGTGAGTAATGTTGATAGCTCAGATGGATATAGAAATTCTTTTACTTCATCAATTTTATTTTTTTGCAAAACATATCGGAGCCACCATTTTCCTTCATAAACAGTATTGAACTACCTAATATGCATTCTAATTTAAGTAGAGTTTTTGACTCTTTCTTTTCCCACTCCTGCAAATCATTTGAAAAGTATTTCTTATACCATTCTGATCTATAATATTGTGAATGACTGTAGGTATTGCTGTATTCTTTGGATAGTCAATGCTTGATCAAAGTAACTTTTTAAGAACAAATCGAATTCAGCACTTGCCTTATGTGTTGAGTAGGCAAAATTTACTTTGGTAATTTTTTATGCCTACTCGAAAAGTTTCATGGGATTTAAATTTCCTTTTCATGTGATCTTTCCACGATGCCAGTCTTAGAAAAATTCATAAAATTTCTTTCAACAAATGCCTAGAACAATTCATAAAATTACTGTAGATAGTTTTTAGGTAAATTTTTGAGGACTTTGTATAGCTTTAATTAAAGATTTGTATATCTTGATAGAATTTGTTTTTCCAGATTTAAATGAATAGTGTATACCTATGTAATTTGAGGTGGTGATACATTTTGTTTTAAAATTGTATTCCCTTGACTTTGAAGGATCTTGCAGTATAAAGAAATTAAGTTTCAATAAATGACATGAAAAAAAATTCTTAAACATAAAAAATGTTAAATATTTTATGAATGTGAATAAAATTCTAATTTAGACTATTTCTTTTGTATTTCAATTTTTGTTTTGATTTCCTGACTTTTAGTCAGAAAAATATATTCCTAGTTTTTTTAAAGGTATTAATAAAAATGTTTATTGCTCATTCATGTAGTTTTACCGTTATGTCATATCAGGCTAGCTTTTTATGGTAAATAAAGCACTCTGATTCTGGTACTGAAAAAGTTATAAATTAACACATTTTCTTTATTTTGAGCATGCAGTATTAGGAAGTATATTGAATTGTTTTTCCATTTTAACTTAGTATATTTTCTAACCTACTTAAGGAATTTTGGGAAAAATAATTTAATAATAAAGGCTTGATTAAATTACTTATCCAGTATTACTTTAAAAAAAATATAACTGCATAATCATTGAAATTTGTTACTTGTAATTTAATGATCTCTATTTGCTGCAGCCATTTATAAACCCTAACAAAATTTTTGTATTAATGAAAGGAGGAGCAGACATGTTAAATTATAACAAGCAGAAATATTTCAAAGCTATTCATATCAAATTTTCATTATTCATTTAATTCTTTGTTATGTAAAATACTAAAGTATTTAAATGCATAAAATATTTTACAAATTAAATTTTTAGTTAAGCTTGTTGAGTTTATAATTGGTTTAATTACTTTTAATGTTGGTGAATGAGAATTATTCATCGTCTTGTTAAGTTATCCTTCTTATTCTTCCCCTTATTCTTTTATTGACACTGATATTGTTTGTATATAGAAATGTTGTTTTAATATCAGTTATATGCTTACTTTTTGATATTTTTTATTATATTTGATAAAGTTGTATTTTATTTGTGCTTTTAATTTAATTGTATACTTGGCGACTACCAAAATTTCAATAACTAAATTTGTTGCTCTTTTAAATATTCAAACTGAATTTTGAGAGCATCAGTATTTCTCTGCAAAATTAGTTTTTATTATTCTTTTGGTATTTAAAATGCTCTTATTTTTTGTTTTGACTTAAAAATTTTTTCGTGTCATTTTATTCGTTTTTTTTTTTTTTTTTTTGTTATTTCGTATCATTTTATTGTATCCTAGCGAGTTAAAAGGGGAAAATGATTAGTTTTACAAATTAGGAAACTTTTCATGTTCAAACAGAGGTGTTAAGCATTATTCAGTATATCTAGGCTTGCAAGTTTTCAATGTATGCTTCACATATATTTTAGTTTTTAAAGTAAAATTTTTCATTGAGAGACTATTCATGAATTTGAAAGAAGTTAAATGAAATACATCCCAGGTTATCTGAATAGGTCATTGTGCTCATCCAAGCAGGATTGAATAAAAAAATTTTTTTGAGTTGCATAAATGTATAGTATATCATCATCTGAAGGATTTTTTCGTTTTGAAATTATCAAATTTTGAAATGTTTGCTTTTCTGTTAAGTAAATGTTGAATTGCATCAGCTATGTAAATTCATTTTGTAAAATTAAAAAAATTCAGAAATTAACTTTTAGTATAGCAATTAAAATTTGTATTGAAAAAATGCTATTTAATGATATAAAATTGTTATTAGCTTTGCTGATAATAAAGCTGTGTGTTACTTAAAGAAAAGTTAAAAATTTTTTATTGATATCTTTCTGAAGTCATCTGAATTGCTTATTTTTAATTGAAGTTATCGTAGGAACATTTGTCACTTAATTTTATGTATGTATGTATGTATGTATGTATACCCAGGGCAGCCACGCCGCCGGGAGAAAAGGGAAAATCAGGAAAACACTGGGAATTTTAAAATTGTCTAAAGAAAGGGTAAATGTATTAAAACATGAAAATTTTGATAAACAAGGAAAATATGGGGATCTTGGTCATTTTTTTCCTATAAAAAAAGGCCATTTTCTAAAGATTGTAAGAATAAAAGATCATGGTCATAGTTTCTAGAAATGAAACAATACCATTCGCTGTGTAATACGGAAACTTGCCCCCTTTTCTTCTGTATACATCGTATTGATTTCAATTTGCGAAACAGTTGTCCTTTTTTCTTGAAATTCACGAATTGCAGCCAATAAGCATACACAAGGCTTCTGCCACTGTATGAAAGAATATAATACATTTCTATAGTAGGATTAGCAGCATTCAATCTGCGGAAGCAGTGCAATGGTGTTTAGTCTATCATTTTTAGTTTATTAAATGGCTTGTTTATTATTTGTAAAATTGTGAGCTTACTCAAAGTGTGTTAAAGAATATTTTCAAGTCAATGAGCTGGTCAAAATCTGTATATAATACAAATAGGATGGATAAAAAAAGACAATCCTGATTTTGCTGAAGGGTTCGAGAAGTTCCAATAAATCAATTTGTTATGTACTGTTGCTTTGCAAGAAGATAATAAGCCTAAGTAACATGGGAAAATAGGTACTTACTAAAATGCTGAAAGAGGAAAACATGAGAGACTGCTTGCCAGTTCAAAAGAGTTATCATTGATGCTTGACAGTATCTAAAAGGAATGACATGTCAAATCCGAATGTCTGAATATAAACCGATTTTGGACTTTTTGGCTCAAGAAGAATCATTTAAAGCTGAATTTTTATAAGCATTAAAACTTGTTGAGTCGCATTAGTCCTTTAATTCATTCAATGATGTATCGGAAATATTTTCACTGAAAGTGAATGAGCTGAAAAATATATATTAGGACATATATAAATGTTGTATCCTATTTGTTATAGATTTGGTCCATTAGCTGAATGAAACTGATGGCTGAAAAATCTGCAGGAGTTGCAGAAATTGATGTCAAATATTTGAATTGGCAAAAATGAATAAATAAAAGAATATTCTTGCTTGTGTATTAATTGTGTACATTTTTTTTAAGCAATCATATTCTTTGCATCTTAACAAATGTTTTGTTTTATTTCACCCAAATCCTTAATTTTGTGCGATTTACAATTCTAGAGCATGAGAAGTATTATATATTCCCCACTTTAATATGGAAATTTTGTCTTGCTAAATTCTAAATAATAATTATTTTTGTATGTAAACATAAATCTTTCATTAAAAGCATACTATGCTATTATTTTGAATAATGTTAAATTGTTGCTTCTTTTCCTCGCTTTTTCCCACTTCTTAAAACCATATTCTATTATTACTAGCACATGAGTGCTATTAATGCATTTTCACATATCTTGAATATATGTACAGGGCATTTTTTTTTCCATTTTGCATGGCAACCCTGGTATCTGTAGCTATTATAAATTTAATTTTCAATATAACTTGTCTAATATATTGATTTAAAGATGATATAAAATTTTGCTGTAAGGCTAAAAAAAAATGCTGCTGAATGTGTTTGTTCATAGGATTTAATGTTTTCTAAATAAATGAATACCACTTTTTTTTATTTAAGGAAGAATTTAATGTGATTTTGTATTTTAATTATTCGTGGCTGCTTTTCCATTATTGCATCATTAATCTTCCTCTTAAAAAAATTAATCTGTATACTTCATATTCAGTTAATTTTTTTAAAAACCCCTGCTGAGAAGGAAAATCAAGAACTCCATTTCCACATATTTATTGATTTAAGAGTCTTTATATGTAAAATTTTGTGATTGTATTATATTTATGTATCAGTAAACAGTTAAGAAAAATATAATTTTTTTTATTATACATGTGTAACTCCTATTTTTTCTATTCTAGATGCGATGAAGAGATCTTTATACAAGAATTCGAGAATGAATTGCGATGTTAATCGCATTCCTCCTAAAAGTGTGAGGGAAGAAATATTTGCAGAAGTAAGTTTTAAATTTAATTGCAGAATCTGCCCTATTTTTATCTTATGTCATTTTCAACCATTTTTGGATAAGTCTCTGTTTTGAAGTTAGAGGATTGCAGGTTTGAAGCCCTATTCCTTTAACGATCCACTGTCTATAGTGTATATTTAAGTCGGTATAAGTTTTTTAACATACTGGTCAATGAATAAACATCCTTCCTGGTTGAATGAAAGTTTGAAGAAGATTTATTGATTTGAATGCTGTTTATTATTATATTTAACCATGATTCAAAATTATTAAATCTCTATTAACATAATCCTCATATAATCTTTTGGCGGGGGGGGGGGGGGGATTTAAATAAATCAGTCCACAGCTGATGAAATTTAGTTGTTAGCAATAGTTTTATCAATTTTGATAAAAAATATTGCTACATTATATGTTTGGAAGAGTGAGTGAGTGCAATATATTATATAGTAAAAAGGCCTTTAAAACTTTGAACTTTATTCTTTTCCTGACTTATTTTAAATTAATCTAATTTGTCAATGTTCTATTTATAAACAATTTATATACTATACTAATACTTTTCACAATTAGTCTTATAAATAAACATTGGTGTTTTTGTCTTGTATAGTTTCCTAAATTTCAGATGTGATGCTTAATTGTGATTGTTGATTTTTCATTTCATTGTTTATGCATTTATCAATATAAAAAGAATTTTTTCAATTGATTTCTCAGTTATTTCTTTTTGTTCAACACTTAATAGAGTTCTTTGAAAATGTATGAACTTGAGTATCTTTATTACTTTAAGTGCTGTTGGTTAGTTATAGCATTTAAAATTGACTCGTTTGAAATGAAGGAAAGCCTTCACTAAGATTTGTGAAATGGTTCCAATATGTATTTTTAACCTATTAAAAATTGTATAAAGAAGGTACTCTTGTAATTGTAAATATTATTTTTTTGTTCAATGTATTAATGTAACCACTTTGCATATTGTAGCTTTATATGATAACGTATGGTACAATACCAAATTCTGCATCTCTTGGTGAAGTGATCTTCCCTAAACCAGTAGCTGTAAGTATTAATTATAAATTACTTTTTTTAATTAGAAAATACTTCTAATACTAGTATTTATTTTCAGCTTGAAATAATTTTTGATTTATATAATGCCTAAATTAAAATTGCTGCATTAGAATGTAGCTTAAAATATTATAAATCTAGCTGCTTGTTTGTTTTAATATCATAAAGAACTTCTTCATTTGAGCTTGATGTGTAAATTCAATGTGTTTTATGTTTAATTGAAGTTAAGAATGCTTCTTGCCAAATAACAGTGTGTAGCATCATGAAAAGTGCTTAAATGTGAAAACCATTTTTAAACACCTTAAGTTCCTTAAAAAGTGCTTAATTTTGAGAAGAGGTTCTTATAAAGTGCTTAATTTTCTCATAAAGAATGAAGAAAGCTTTTTGGGTTTGTTTTTTTTCGCCTTAAGTTGAATATGATAATTTGAAATTGAGATTGTAAAGGTTTGTTTACCAGATGTATCAAAAAAGAAAACCAACAAAAGGGAAGAATTCAGACAAGGAATTCAGGGGCTCCAGCAAATATTAAGATAATGCTTAATGATTCATTTCTTTCTTATTTGCCCCTTTTATCTTCAACAATGTACATTGCCTTTTATTAAAGTACTACAATGGTTATCTGGAAAAGGCAGTAAGAAATACCTACTGTGTCATACTTGTTGTGATTCGAAAAATGTTTAAACTTCAATTTGTAACGTTATAGTTGTTGAAAAATGTATTTAAGTAGTGCTTTGTAAGTAAGTATTTAAACTTTAATGTCTTTTTAAAGAATATGCAAATTGGTTCAATTAGCGTAAAACAAGAAAACAGAAAGATGAATTTGGTGCACCTAAAAGATATATTGAACATGAGAGAAGTTGTTCTAAAAACACTTACATATTCGATCATCATTCTCATTTATATGTCGTTTTGGAACAATCGCATGTACGACTTGTTGCAGGTATTCAACTATGTTGGTATGCAGGTATGCACTATGTTGAATTGTAATAAATTGCGGTATGTAATTACGATAGTCAATCGTGTAAATTCTATTACGATAGAATTTTAACTTGAAGCCTTAAATTTTCGATGATCTTGATATCTTTCGGGGTGTGTTTTGAATGTCCCCATCCATTTGGAAAATTTTATTTGTTAGACCAATCTCGCCAAATTTTAGTTTTGACTAAGGTGAGGGGGAAAAAACGTGGAATCTGGTACTTAAATTTATTTTTTTTTTAAGAAAAAAGTTTTTTGAAGCTTTTATTTTCTTGGTTTTAGATTCTATCCTTTTATAATGATTTTTTTCTTTTTATAATTCTTAGATTTTTTTTGACACCTCTTTTAATATATGAAGGTTTGTCCTCAGCAACGAGTAACATACGCCATTGAAGTTAAGAGCATGAAATTTGGGGAGTGTGGTGGTATGTAGATTATTATGATCTGTGCAAGAAGCAACATTACGAATGTTGTGGGAAACATTTCTTTAATAATCACATTCACACACTTAAAACAAACACAAAGACAAGACATTCACGTGCGCGGCTCACAGTTCAGCATCACATCTCATTCTCATTACAATCGCAATGCATTATGGGATGGCCTAAACAGGTATCGCCATCTAGTATCCAAAAGAGAAGACAAGTATAAGTGTAATGCAACTGCTACAGGAGTTATTTTAAGGAACGAAGAACAGATTTGTCAGACTTTTGATTCGAAGTTTAATTAAAAAAAATATAAACAGCTTTTAACATATTTTCATCATAACATCAAAGCATATTAACGCAGAAAAATTATTTTAACGCCTTTTTAAAGGTTACAAAAATAGCTTTTCAATTGTAATTTTTTTTTTAAATCAATGAATTTTTTTCTTTAGTTTAAGTTATTTTTGAGAAATTGGTTTTGGACACAGTTTATACATGGTATGGAGAAAGTATAGTAATCTACAAAAAATGTGAACTCGAGATTTTGACGTTTTAAACCTCTCTGAGTTCAAAAAACACGTTTTTAAATGTCTGTCTGTGACAAAGATAACTCAAAAAACGCATTGACCTACACGATGGAAATTTGATAAACAACCTTTACACCAAATTTGCAGATTTCTATCAAATTTGGAGTAAAATCTGTTCAGAGAGTCTGTCTATTCAAATATTAGTTAACACGGTAATTACAAACGGAAGAAAGCTAGATAAATTAAATTCGGTACACTGATTTAACATCTATAGTGTGGAAACTTGAATTGACTGTACGTTATTTTCCAGGAGGAACTTAACATGCAAATGCAACAACTAAAAAACGCATCGACTTAAATATATCAAATCTGGTACGGGACTTTGTGACTAGTAATGCAGCTTTGTGTCAAATCTTTATTTGAGAACATGTCTGAAACACAAATTCGATTTTCGGATACTATTAGCTGCATGTCGGGGACTAACCTCCAAATAACTTGCTAAGGATGACAAGATATATTCAGTGAAAATGCTAAATTTACGCAAAAAAATAGTTCGTAGATTTTGTAAGCCAGTGCCATGTAAGGTGCTCTCTGGCATGACAAGTTTATGAAAGAGTATGCGATAAAGATTTGGAGAGACCATTCTCGCTGGTTATTGTAATGAAATTCAAAGTAATATATAATTGCTTCCTCGAATCGTTGAATCACTTTATTCTGCAGCTGTTAAAATTGAGATTAAATAAAGAAAAATGCTTTCTTTGCTTTTATTTAAACTTGGAAAATTTTAAATAAGTTCATTGAATGAAATGAATTTCATTAGTTTGGTTAAATATTGAAGCAATGGCTTAAAAATAAATACTTTTTTTTTAATAAGTGCTTCAACTTACGTTTTTACTTTCTCGTATACGAAATATAGAGAAAGATTCGAGATTTTGACGAATCTCCTCATTTCAAACCTCCTTGAATTTGAAAAACATTTTCGGAAATGTGTGTCTGTGTGAGAAAACGCAAATACCTTTAGTTAGATGGGTGAAATTTGGTGTATGGTCTTCACATCAAATTTGCTGATTTCTATCAAGTTTTGAGCAATGTCTCTTTATCTATGTGGCTGTTCGAATATACGTTAGCATGATAAAACAAAGAAAGCTAGATAGATAAAATTTGGTACACATATTTAGTAGTATAAACATCTATCAAGTTTTGAGCCAAATCGTAAGAAGGTCATCTGCTGTATTTTCAGAAGCGTGTAAACGCGATAGCTCAAAAATGCAGTGTCTTAAATATATTGTTTGCTATGCAATTTTGTGACTAAAAGTGTAGTTTTGAGTTAAATTTTTGTTTTAATCAGTTAAGAAGAATGTGTCTAAAACCAAATTAACATTTCATGTACTTTCAACCGCATGTCAGGGATTTCCAAAACACCTGCCAAGGATCACGCAACAGAGTCAGTACAAATATTTTATTCGTACCTATGATTAATATTTTGTAACCAATCGCATCGCATGCAAGGTATCGCCAATCGCATGCAAGGTATTTTCTGGTATTATGTGAAAAGTTTTGGAGACATTCCTGATTTTATTGTTACAAACCCTTAATTTTGCTTCCCATTACGACTAGTGTCATCGTAAGAAAGACCGTTGTACGATCTGTCCTGTGCATGCTGAGCGGGTGCCGCGTCATTGACATCAGAACTTGGCGACTAAATGGATAATACTGGAAATTTCGAGAACTTTCTCGATCCATCCACTAAGACCCGAGATACACTCAGATACGTTCTGATTGGTCTGGAAGATTCTAGCCCCGCCTCCCGGAACTATAAAAGACGTGCTCTCAAGCTGTGGAAGACATACAATGATAACTTTCAACCAGTTAACCCAAAAAAGGCAGCTAAAATAAGGAAAACTGAAGAAAACCCCGAAAGCATGGACACAACAAATAGGTACGAGATCCTGAGCCATAACCAAGACACCCAAGAAATAACCAACAATAGACCTGCTACCATTAACCTAAAACTCACAAGTAACTACAATATCACGCTCCAAGAAATCCACAGAAAATTCTCCCAAACTGAAAACAAACTCATCAGAAATATGATTGCAATCCAACCAGCTAATGAAGAAAACCAAAATTATTGAGATGTTAACAGAGAAAAAGGAAGAATTTATTCTATCCGAAAATTATGATGAAAGGCCAATAAAAGTAATTCTGAAAGGACTCCCAATAGACACAGATAAGGAAGAAATAACTAAAGAACTTGCAGAAAGAAACTATAGAATAATAAGAATCTCACAACTCAGAAATTATAAGATGAAAACTCTGTATCCAATTTTCCTACTTGAAATAAAGAGGTTTAGAAGTGCTCTCAACATCTACAACGAAAAAACCCTCCTCAACCTTAAAATCAAAATAGAAAGCTACCGAAGAAAACCAACTGCAACAATATGCTACAACTGAGCAGGGTTTCATCACTCAGCCAGAAACTGCAGATTAGCCCCCAAATGTATCAAATGCGGTGGTATACATGCAACCAGGAGCTGCAGCATCACAGAAAGAATTCAGGATCCAGTTTGCATAAACTGCAAGGAAACAGGACATAAGCGGCATGGAAAGGCTGCAGTAAATTCCCCAAACTAACATCAATCAATGGAAGACCCTCCTACTCAGAAATAACTAGAAAGAATCTACGAAATCAAGACCCCCAACCCATTTCCTCACCTCGAAAGCAGAACATGGAGCCTACTTTGACAGTTAATGAAGAACTCTCCTAGAAACCCTGCAAATCCTAAAAGAATTCCCAAAACTAATAGAAGTAGCCAAGTTAAGAAAACTGACAACAAAGAAGAGAAAAAGATGATTATCCTCAACGCACTGATCGGCTAAGTCCCACCACAAGTAAAGTAAATCCTCTTCAGTAACCCATCGTCCTGATTGGCCACTTTCGAACAATAGCTTATCCCTCACCTAACTCAGAAAACCTTCTGCATCACCCTCTCCTACTCCTCTGACAGCCTGCTTTCCTATTGGCTAAGACATCTCCCCCACTCTCCCTCACTTGCAAAGAGCAAATTTCGTTTGAAGTACCAAGGCAGTTTCTCTCCTTCCACCATATCATCAGGAACCACCACAGTTCATGCCATCATACCTAAAAGTCGTCTATTCAGCTAGTCATATCATTAAGGGGATAGTCCTATTCCAAGGATGGTTGCCCCGATAAGCATGTAATCGAAGGCTGTGGAAGACGTGTGTGAGAGTAGTCTGAGTAACAGAACTAGAAGATTAGATGGCAAGCAAGCTGCTGAACTAGCGATTAAATGCGCTGCGTTATTACGATTGATTGGCGGTATTTATAGAAAATTTTTTGTAACAATATATTTTCATTTTGCTCCTAACAAAGAATTTTTTTTCATTATTTTGTTTCCGTTATTTATGAAAACTACGGCTTGCTAAAGCATTTTTATTTCTTCATAAAATATATAACATTTTTTTCTGTAATTTTTTTTTAAGCAGGAATTTTTGCTTATAGGTTAAAAGAAACAGAAAAAAAATCCTATGCTTAGAAAATACACAATTTACGTTTGAGTATTTATACAAAAGTGCTTAATTTTTTTGGCTGAGATGCTTATTTTAGCAGCAGTTTTACACTACGCACCCTGAATAATGTATTGTAATGCTTGCCTCTTTTAGTATAAAATATGATAAGTGTTTTGGGGCTGCTTGGTACTTTAGGATTTTCTCAAATGTCTTTTGAAATAAATGAGTTCTCTATTCTGATGGGTTGTACCCCTGGAGTGAGAGGTGGATAAATGAGTTGCACTGTAATGGGGGCTATTTTGTGCTCATTCGAGTGCCTTAATTAAATTCTGTAGTGGCTTCATCAATCAAATTATTTCAGATATTATAGAATGTGGGGTGGCTTTGTTTGTAGTTACTCTTAACTGATTTTTATATAATGGGCATGAATTCTTGTATTTTGTAGCATATGAAATGACTTTTATTTAACATTAATATGTTATTAAACTCAATATTCTCAATTTCCTCTAATCCTTGCATATTAACAGTTTTGTTACAAACTAAATTTAAATATATGAGCATAAGCCAGAGACATTAAAATACATCTAGTATTTTATCAGTAGGGTACTCGGTGTCCTGAAAGGTGCATAAATTTGAAAAACGTTTTAAAGCACCTTAATAATGCTTAATTTTTTTGGGGGGGGAGAGGACATGAAAATGCTTAATTTTCTTGAAGTGCAACGAAAAGTCTTTTTGTGTTCCTGCAGACGTTGAATGTGATAGATAGAAAATATGATTACCTGTTAATTATTATTAAATCTCTTTACCAGATAAATAAAAAAAAGAAAGCTGACAAGAGTGTAGAATTTGGGGAACGGATCCAGGAGTTTCAATACATATTAAGATAATGTTTAATGAACTTTTTTCCTACTCCCTCTTTTTTTCAACAGTGGGCACCACTCACTGCTTATTGAAATATTGGAATGGTTATTCTGAAGAGGCAAGATGAAATGAAAATTGTGGCAACTCAAAAATGTTCAAGCTTCTTCAGTCTCTAGTGTTTTGGTAGTGAATTTTTAAAAACATTATGCCTGTTAAGTTTATGTTGAACTCTTTATGGGTTCTTAAAGAAGAATATGCAGATTAGTGCTCCAATTGGCAAGAAATAAGATTAAAGTAATATTTGATGCACAAAAGAAATAGATACATCAAATATGGGAGAAGCTGCTCTGAAAACATGCATGAACTACATGTATGATATTTAGCTGCTATTATTACTGTGAAGCCTCTTTAGCACATGATCCTTTGAACAACCTAAAAAAAGGGGTTTTATTTTACTGTATGATATTGAATTAAAATTTATTGTGGTACATAATTATGTTAGTTCTTCTGTAACAGAGTGTGTAGTGTCAGGAAATTAAAAAAACCATTTTTAGGCACTTTGATGTTTTTGAGAAGTGCTTGGTAAACTTCATCTTCGAAACAACGAATATAATAAATCGAAAGCATGGTTGTAAGAGTTTATTTTTACTGCATGACCAAGAAAAGAAACGAACAAAAGGGAAGAATTCAGAGAAGGAACCCATGATAAAACTGATCCTGGGGATTAATGTATATTAAAATAACTCTT